>JAULKJ010301160.1:0-11555 GCA_032355405.1 Rubia balearica | reverse complement strand
ATGTTTCTTAAAAAATAAAAATGAATAAAATAGTACAGTAAATAATTATATACCATATAATCAACTAACCAATTACAATAATTAAGATCATAAGACACAAATAATTAACTAGTGGTTCAATGGTGCGAACGTATTGTTGTACTACAACTTTACAACAACTAATCAATCTACATTTGGGACAAAGTGAAGGGAATAAATGTAAGTGTTCATTGATAAAACGTAACCACGGTCGTGCCGATAAGTTTCATAACCGTTATACAAAGAGTACTCTTGTATTTATCATATACTCCCTCCGTTTCACACAAATAGTCATGTTTCTCTAGTGTACAACTATTTATCCGCCCATTCGTCTCAAAAGTAGCTAATGACATAAATGGCTTAAAATATAATTTGACCTTGATTTCTAGACAGTTAAGAATATCCTGTGCATATTGTTCATTTTGGGCATGAAATGACCGAATTAATTTATGTAGTCCACACTTTATGTTCGCAAGTTTGAACTAAACCAGTCAATAGAGTATGGTAAAAATAATTCTTTATTTGTTGGAGTTGTGTTTATAAGCTAAAATGATTTATTTTAAAAATAGGTGAAATCATATTCTTCTTCTCTCCCAAAAATGTCTTCTGTTGTTTTGTATCAGTTGTCAAACATATAAAACTGTGCTATGGAACCTAACAAAAAAATATGATATTTTTGATGTTATTGCACAAAGGAATACAAAGATCCTCTCTTGTTATGTTATGAGAATTCCTATGATTTAGGTGCAAAATATGCTAAAAGCTACATACAATAAGCAAGAAGTTCTTGCTTGAAGATTTAGATTGAGACATAAATATGGCAGAAATAGACACCAATTTAGCTGCACAAACTAAGTCATAAGTTGGTTTCAGATCATAAAACATCAAGGAGCAAAGAAAAATTCCCAGCTATAATTGCATTTTGATTCAACTCAATTAGGTATAAACATAAATAATTCACTCCGCTGCAACCTCAAACGCCTTCAATAAACATAAAATTTTTTAGAAGAAACTCTAATCACCAACAACATTCCCAAATATTTAGCTCATCATAGAAGAAACCCAAAAATAAAATCTAGAACACGACAGTCATACCCTTGCTCAACAATGACAAGATTTTTGCAATGCAATTTTTTACCAAAACTGCCTAGTATAAGAAAGGAGAGTAAAAAATATCGTTGACGAGCCGGAGGGATTTTTCCGTTGGATAGCAATCGAGAGAACCTCTAGCGGAGAAGAATCATGGAGATTTAGCCGCAGAAGAGCCGTGGAGGAGCAGGGGTAACTTCTTCCGCTTGGTTTGGGGTTTCCCGGTTAAGAGGTTGCTAGCATTTTATGAAATATTCATCGGGGAAGGTTGGGGGGGGGGTGAAATTTCCGTCGGCTTGGTTGGGGAAGGTGAAATTTCCAATGGCTTTAGGGTGGAGGGAGAGGTTTCCGTCAGGCAAAGTGGGGGTGGTTGATGAATGAAGGTTGATTAGACAAGATGAAGGGTTGTGTTCCCAAGTTTCCCTTTTCTATTTTTGACCAAGTGATGAACTCATAAGGAAAAATGCTCTATTCATAGTGGGCCCATATTAATCTGTACAATAGTATCATGGTGTGTAATATTTTTGGATTCATATTAATAAGTTGTTTATAAAAATGAACTATTTAATTTCCGATATTATCCCCAGTAGCATGTAATGAAAATTGGTACGGTCAATCGGGGATGTTGAACTCATTTTTACTGACCTAAACACAAGTTGTTTAAAAACAAAATTCTCACATTATAAAATGTTGCTTATTTTATTTCTTCACTATATATAAGCAATCATAACGTGTTAAAATATATCATTTCCAAAAATATATTTTAAAGCATAAATTTCTCATTCAAAATATCGACATATATATATTGACATCAGTTAAGAAAATAGCGCAACACACAATGGTACTCCACTGGTGCGGAGTGGAACATATTGTTGGTCGAAAATATTTTGGGAAGAACGATCAAAATATTCTGCGGGGTAATAGTCGAAACAAGTAACGGTCGGTCAAATAGTAGTCAACGGGTGGTCAAACACTAGTTAACAAACGACACAAGTATTCCATTTCACTACCTTCGTTCTACACAAGTAACGGTTGGTCAAACACTAGTCAGCATGCTACACAAGTCTTCTGGTTGACTCCATTCGTACTACCAAGTAACAGTCGGTCAAACAATATTTACCGTACTACAAAAGTCTTCTAGTTGACTACCTTTGTACTACACAAGTAACGGTCGGTCAAACACTAGTCAACGTACTACACAAGTCTTTGGGTTGACTACCTTCGTACTATATATATTACGGTCGGTCAAACACTGGTCAACGTACTACACAAGTCTTCTGGGTAACTACCTTTGTACTACACAAATCTTCTGGTTGACTAACTTCGACAGAAGTATTCCGGTTGACTAGTTTCGTACACAAGTAACGGTCAGTCAAATGAAATAGTTAGCGTACTACACAAGTCTTCTGTTTTACTACCTTCGTACTATATATATATTTATGGTCGGTCAAACACTATTCAACGTACATAATGACCTACACTAACTGACTAAGTGTTGGACTTTAGTCGACCCTTAACAGGTTAGGCATTTTATGTGCACTGTTAGACTGACGGTGGACGTACTATACAACTGCTGATTGATCAGACACTAGTCTGAAAAGATATATGTTATTTGACTTTTAGTAATTCATGGTCAACTCTTAATTTTTTTGCCATTATTCTACCTATGTATATTTTTTTGTACATATGTATGTATCTATTCATTAATATATGTATATATATATATATGAATAGATATATATATATATATATCAGTCACTAAGTGTATATTTTCAAAAATATAACCCAATATATATTTTCATGTACATTTAAAATCTATGTTACTGTGAACCAATTATTTGAGTTGACATATTTACTTTACCTCCACATTATATTTTCCCTCTACAATGAAGATCAACATATGTACTTTACCTCCACATTATTTTTGGTCAAAGAAACAAATTTCCCTCAGAATATTAGTCCATGGGCGGGAATTCCTAGCACATTCCCTCTCAATTTTTTGGCTGCTTCTCCTCCCACTTTTTTCTCAAATTTCACTCCTTCTCCTCCCACTTTTTCCAACTCCCACTCCTCTCATTTCCCTCCTTCTCCACGGCAGTATCGAAGAACATGCTGGGCTATGTTGCCGAAATTTTGCCATGGAAGTTGAACCCATGTTTTGGAAAACATTTCTCCCTAAATTTCACTCCTTCCCCTCTTTCCCATCCTTCTTGTATTTTTTTTGGAATTTTATCCATCCCCCCACATACGCGGTCTCATTTTTGTGTGTAAAGTTTCTCCCTTCCTAGCCTCCTTTCCATTCCATATAATTTCTTCAACTACCATTTGCCTACTTTGTTTTTCCGAGCATAAAAAAATGTTAGTTATTTAATTATTGTGTGGATGCCAATTGCATTCTTACCATAGTAGGTAGAATAGAATTTGTTGCTTTGCTTTCCCTCTACATTTTCACAAATTTGTATTTGTATGCGATGTTTGAATTTGTTTAAATACAATGTTCGAATATATGTATGTTGTTTGGTTTGGCTAAAGGATAATAGGATTCATTTCTATTCGATTCTAGGGAGAATATAATTCATTTTTTGGAATACGATGTTTGAATTTGTATGCTGTTTGGTTTGGCTAGAGGAGCTAACTTTAATATTGCTTGGTTCAGCTAAGTTCATATGGAAGTGGGATTTTGTTTTATGTATGTGCCTTATTAGATCCTGTTGATTGCCAAAACTCCATCCATTTTTTCCAACTTATCTATTATGCTCCCATGTGTTGCCTTTATGTAATCATGTAAGTGTGTTATTTGCTTGACTTCATTCGCGGTAATTTTTTACATGTCCACCTATGATTCCTTCCATTCTTTTACTCATATAAGGGCCCAATTGCATTGAATGGTGAAGGCAAAGAAGAAATTGGTTATGAAGAACATAGTTCATACTGATGACGTTGAAGAAAAATGTGTGTCGTCAATTGAAGAATATGAAAATGAGAAAGTCAGTAACGAGATTGTGGATAAAGCATCTACCTCGAAAAAATTGGAGGATGAACAAGGAGTAAATTCGACCGAGGACAAGGGGGAGAATTCGAAAAAGTTCAAGATAAAAGAATATTACTAGCGTAGAGGTACAACCATATGTAAGCCAGTCTTACTAGAAAAGCAAAAGAAACCCCTATAAATATTCTTCGACAAATACTTTGAACCTATGGTTATGTGCAGCCGATGGTCCGGATATTGCGGCTATGCTTTCCAATGACGAATCTGCTCTGGGACATAGCATAATTGGAAAGCTGTCCTAGACCACGTAAAGAAATATGTTTAGGAATAAATTCTTGTAAGTATGTTCCATTCCTTTATCATCATTTTGTGTTCTCTAACAAATTTTAAATTCACAGCATATAAATTTGAATTTCCATAGATGAGCTGGGATATACAGACCAAAATGAGCTTTGATGAAATGAATGAGTTCTGGAAGAAGTGGACAATTTATGCGGGAGAAAAGTGAAGGAATTGGAATGCGAAGGTGGCTCGAAAGTACATTGTTAATGCAAAACCGGGTATCCATCCATGGACGGCGTATCGATGGATGGGTAGAAAAGAGTAGGAGTTATTTGTCAAACATAGAATGACCCCCAAATTCAAGGTCAATATATAAGTTCCCACAATTTATGTTATTCAATCGATAAATATATTTTACTAATCATTGACCATATAGGCTAAAAGTGATGCAACAAAGGTAAGCACCGTTTCTCCCACACCAAAACCTCTACAACCCTTTTCTCTATGTCTCTTCATCTCTAATCCATCATTTCATCATATATTGATGAAAGGTAAGTGTTAATGCTTTCTAATCCTATATTCCCCTTGTATTTGGTGAGTTCTCACTTCATTTTCACATTATTGGGGGGGGGGAATCTCATTTGCTATTGGACTTGAAGGTGAGAAAGCTTTAATCAAACTGAAACTCCACTCGTTTGATGTAAAGGTTAGTGTTTTAAAACCCTAGATTATTTGAAACTCAACAATGAATTATTAAATGGTTGATCATTTTTAGAGGTATTGATTCTATTGATTGTTTGATGTGAATGTTTAGTGAAAACCTAATGTTTGTGAGTTAGGTAGTGATATTTTGTATTCACTCTAGTGCGGATTGGTTTCTTACCAAATGTAAAAATTAGAAGATGCCTAAGTAGATCTCATGTATAGTATTTTTTTCTTAAACCTTGTTTTATGAAGTTAGTGTCAATGATGGATTGGAGAACTTGGGAATGTAGGTTCAATAATGTCTAAGAAAATGACTCGTGATGGTACATCATGTTCACAAAATTGTCATTCTGCAACATTCGGATTTGGTTGTGATGACAAATGAATCTGATGAGGTAGGAATAGAGAAAACACATTTTAGACCATTAGAGTGTAAAATGGCTAGAAAAGAGTTAACTTAAATGGTCTTCAACAAGTCGGGAAAGTGTTTGTCAAAAGAGCATGTGAATTGGTGTAGTTGGGTCAGGAAGGTCGGAATTACAAGGGTAGACATAAGGCACAATAGTTAGCATGAGGTACTGAAATACTACAAGGAAACCCTATAGATGGAGTGCAAGGTACCGTTATTGGTTATAGTGTTGTTATTGGCCATAGATACCCTTTGAAATCGAAGCCCCATATATGGTAGATCTAAGAAAGAAGTTAATGACCATGATGTGCAATCATTGGCGGGAACTCAAATATACTTTGTCAAGGAACTACATAATTTCTTCAGAGATAGGTGATCGCTCGTGGCTAACTTACACAGACATTCAACCGGAGAGTTGGGAGATCCAAAAGAGAAGGGCCTTTGAGAATGACACTAACATTAGTAAACTTAAATTCAATTCTTAAAATAGTTATATTAACAAGTATTTAGTAATGAAATGGCTCTAACAACCTAAGTTATGGTACGTGGAAAGAAAAACAGTGCATTGTCGGGAAGAATGTAATTCCTCACCGATTGAGCCATGGGGGTTATAGATTGGCAGCAATTGTATTAGAGCGAGAACGTCTAGAAAGAGATGTTCAAATTGCAATTGAGGCCAGGATGACCAACAATGAGGCAAGGGTTTAGGTACAACCAATGGAGGTGGATGACATTGAGAGGTGTGATCTATTCCTCAAAGGCCAATAAAACAAGGAGGGTATATATGAAAAGGAGAAATAAAAAAATAGTAGAACGAGTGGTAAACCCTTAAACAATTTATTTACCTCATTCACATTTTCCCCTTCACATGTACTAACCCATTGCTATAAATATGATACTTAGGAAAAATTGAAGAATGAAGAATTGGAAGGGCAATTTATACCCATGGGTAAGCATGTCATCCTATGCAAAACTATAAGAAAAGTCGACTACCTGTAGCGTGTCAGGGAGTGGGTGAATTCTTTACCCAATGAGAGCCATTTGGAATTTCTCGGTCCTATGATCGTGCCCAACCATAGCGGATACATTGCAAAAACAAGCACTTTTTCAGGAAAAATGAAGCGCTTCCAGAGAATTCAGACAATTTGATGCCCGATTGGACTCTGCCATCAAGAGGGTCATACCATTCTCCCATGATGTTGAGGATAATTGGGAGGGAATCAATCATTGAAACTCCTAGAGATGAAGCTGAAAACCTTGATAAGGCCTTCTTCGAAAATGATAAAAAAAGGTACGGATTTCATATTTTCAAATCGTTACTATGATGTTCGTGTAATATTTAACAAATCTTATTGGTGCGATGTAGGGTTCACATGTTTGTGAGTTATACATTGACTAAGACATAGATGGTAGACCACTCCACATAGATGATGGAGTTTTTAATGATTTAATGAAACATCATCACTCCATACCAATTGCGAAAGGTATTTCGAGAGTTTCTTTGGAGAAACCATTGGTGATGGATACTCTTTTGCCAGTTCCAGATGGAGAATATAGGAATGTTGGTCCCGTTCATGGAATGTTTCTTCCATGGCCTCATCGACTAATTTATGCCAATCCAATAAAGGATCGCCATTTGAAAGTCACATGGCCTATAACACCTAAAGCGGTCCAAGCTACATTGAAACCGTTTCAAAGAAAACCTAAACCGTTCCAAACAATACCAAATGAGGTAAGACAAACGGTTCTAAGAGCACAAGTCTTTAAAGACTCACCTCACCTCGTATAAATGTTATACAATTGGCTTCAACCACATGACCGCAGCTCAACAAACATATTTTTGAAAAACGAATGGGTATTTGGTTGGAAGTTGCGGAATGATTTTGAGGACCTACAGAGATGTGAGCAAGTTAATAAGACGATAATTTCCACATACAGCATGTGAGTACAATATATATATATATATAATTCAATTTACTATTTATTACTTTCAACTTGTTTACGACTGATGTTAAAACATTCTTTTATTTCAAGGTACTTGTATTTTTTGAATAATCAAAAGAAGGGATGGGTTGGATACATGTGCCCAGTGATGACTCAAGAAATTGGTTGTACAAACCAAGGGAGAATCATCTACATTTGCAAAAACCTACGGAGGAACGATAAGAAATTATTCATTGTGCCCTATATTGAAAGGTTATAGTTGATATTTCGGTCCGAGGACCGTTGGCGGTTGATTATGATTGTTCCCGTAAATAAACTGGTGTGTCAGATGGATCCCTTGCACTTCCAACCATCAGACAGATTTGTTAAGATTTTGGCGCCGACTATGAAAAACACTAGCAAAGATAGTGATATCAATTTTGAAGTGGTCGAAATCAAGGTATAATACAATACATTTTGCTTCTATTTTTCAACGGGATTTATTTATGTGTTTCTAGACTTTTTATGTTTTTTTTAAATCAATTTAAGACACAAGCACAAACATTGGAGTCCAGCTATTACATAATGTTGTACGCAATAGACTGCATAGATGGTGTAAAGATGGATTTACTTGAAATTGACTAGGTAATTATACATTTGTTTCTACTAACCAATCTTAGTGACTCAATCTCAACATAATATTAGCTACTATCTTGCTACTCGCAGATTTGTCCAAAGATAATGAAGCCTTATTCAAAAGAAGATATCAACAGTGAAAAGAATTTTTTGGCTAGGTATCTCATTCTCAACTGCTCATCAACTCTTGGGAACCCTAACTTTGTAGAGTAACACAATTTAGATAAATTAATATAATGTGCAATGTCGAAATAGAATTATATTAATTTCTATTCCTATCTATAGATTATTTCTTAGTTAGCGTTTTAAAGATATTTTTGTCAAGTTGTAGAATAATTTCATGTATTGTGTTACATTCGTGGCTATGTAATGAAGCCTATTTTGAGGGGAAAATGAAAGAAAATTGTGTAATTTATCATTCAAGCAGTATGCAGTTCCGACACCATAACGTCATTCGGCGCTTTGATATTCTAAGCACCGAATTGTCTTCCAAACTCGGAAATGAATTAGACCAAAAAAAGAAACATAAATTTACAGAGAAGGATCAGATTCTGTGTCCGAAGAGGGAAGCAACCCAGCCCATTGCAAAGGACTGATTATGGGGACCGATTTTGGTTCAGAGTCTAGAACATCATCAGCTTCCAAGATCGGAAGCGATGTACACGGTCTGATGGAGGCTGCATAGGTTCCGAGTTTGAAACTTATTAAAGGTGGTTCATTTTCCCTTTAAGTCAGTTCATAATCAGTTTTAATAACTATTTTTAAAGGCGGTTATCGAAACCGCCTTTGATGGTCGACGATCAAAGGCGGGACCATTAAAGGCATTTTCAAAGTCTTCCCGACCTATAGAACATCCAATCACCCGTTAAAAAATAATTGTTAAATAAGCACAATATTATAATTGTTAAAGGAGTTATCATTTCATAAAATAGGAATACATAGAATACTTATACACCAAATGTAGCTAGCCTACCTTAGGACTAGTTATCTCATCCCTAGCAGTAAAACTACCAATCAATCCTTCTCCCCCACCCACTACAATTATACTAGCACCGTAAGCCCCGGCCGCAGTGCACAAACAACAACTCATCGTTGCCTCTATCAGTCTCAATAAGAGTTGCACATCGGTCAGCCTCGTAACTTTCCATCTCAACTAGAGATAAAATGACCCATCCTAACCAGCTCCCTAACTAATCTAAAGGCGGTACCCCCTCCCTTTACTATCTCAATCAAACTTTCATCCACAACGCCTTTTCATTTTCCAACGCCTCCTCTAAGATATACCCCTTCCCTAATCTAGCTAATTACATTACCAGATTCTGCTTGCGAAAGCAAAACGTAGCCTTACGACTTCCAACCTCAACCGTCTTTACATACATATCCCCGAGTAATCCTCGAAAATACTGTGTGCCCACTAGCTTATCAACCAACACATGAGGATAATTCAGACAAGCAGGACCATCCTTCTCCAGATCCTTAAGCTCACCACGCAATACGGAGTTGACGGCGTCCTTCTCCTCACAGAGGGTGCGCAACTTGGCAAACTCTGTTTCCATATCACTATTATTTGTTCCCCTTTCCAATGACAGTTCAAGTAGCTTTAGTTTCTTTCAAAACTCTTTGACCTTACCCGCATATTCAATAGCACATTGAGGGACACTAGTCAAAGCATCCCACACCTATATAATAACACTTTTATTAAGATTACATAACAATTAGGAAAGTAGGATACTTCTCTGGAAGATCCAGTCACACTAGTAAACTTGTGATTATGAATCGCATGCTCCCACGGTGACCTTCCAGCGCTGCAACTGCAGCACCATCCGACAGTCTCATTATTTTTTAAGGAACTTCACCATGTCCGTCATCTCAACTAGCCTTGCACTTCATGGCATCAACACTTCCCTTGCCGACTTCATCCAGGCGACTAAGTATGTGGGAAACAACAACCTTCAAATCATTGACCTCATGATGACAACTAGATGCACTTGCATCCCAGTCATTGGGCAACGATCCTGTCAAGCTGTAAAACTTCGCAGGTAAAATCCAAAGGGACACAAATTAGTAACCTACATTTTAGTAGACCAACAGAATTTAGAATAGAAAAAAAATCATACCTCGCTTGCCCTTAGGCCTCCCCACCTCCTCCGCATGGGCAATCAAGTTCCTCATGGAGTTCATGTCTTTTTTCACTTTGATTCCCTACTAACATGCACATTTTCATTCCATAATGGCATCGAATAATTGCCAAGACACGTAACATTCAAAAACTAATCCTCACATTCACCACAATCATCAGGAACGCCCTCACAAGATCAACCTTTGACATTACAGCCAGCTAGTATAGCCACCCCCTGAGGATACAACTGAGAGAGAAACCCCATAAGTCTCTAACACACTTATAAAGTAATCTGGGATAGGTAGGGTTAGTCCATACTGCAGCTTGCGTTCATACACACCAAATATACCAGTTGGTAGCCTCATCACAACATTGCCAACACAGGGAAATCTGATCCCAAAATCTAGTTAAACAAGGGTGAACAAGGATGATAATTCCTCAGCACAACTACATTGGTCACGGTCAATATACTACCACACCCTACTCTCGCCATCCTTAAATGTTATAGATAATGAAGTAGAAGATATGTGAGTATATCTATATTTCCATCCACCTATTTAGAAACTGAGAACATTAATTAGAGTGATATTTAATAACAACTAAATACACACTCATTAATCGCACCCTTACTGCTCCTTTTATATTTCAAGTTTAACCCTAAATTCTTGGGCCACTAACAACTGTTGCCCAAAAAATGAGATAAACTAAGGGCTCATTCACATATTCCCATATGTATGTTTGCCTATGAAGCCTATCTTCACTTCGTTGTCTTAACATTAAAGCTTCACAAGGAAATTAAATTCCCTTTACTAACCCAACTCATGATTACACTTTTCTCCTTAAAAAAACATAACAACTTAGGTCGCTACAGAAGCAAGGGTTTTCTCGGCATTGAATGAGGAGGTGGTGCGGGTCTTATCACGGGCGAGAGGGCCCTCACCGTTGAGGCGGCAGCAGCGGAAGGGTTCTGCTGAGGGGTATGTTTTGAGATTGGGGAGTTTGAGGCCAGGCATGGAGACCCTTTTTCACAGTTACGTGAGAGTCCGGATCAAACGGTGTCGGAAGGTGATGTGTCCATTTTATACGGTTATTTTGCGACATTTTGGATTCACTTTTGTACAATTTTTTGCTCTATGTGTGGAATTTTTCCTTGAAATTCTCTAAGGAGAGTTAAGAGACTTTGTGCTTTTATTACTTTTCTAGAGGATTTTGTGTAACAAGGGAATTGTTGGAAGACTTTGAAGACTTTGAAGATTATCTTTGAAAAATTGAACACTTACATGTGAGCTTATTTTGATACTATCATTCAAGAAGGCCATTCACAAGAATGGTAGAAGAAGGAAGGCCACTTACAAAGTGGTAGAAGATAATGTGAAGAAGGAGAG
>JAULKJ010301152.1:0-11555 GCA_032355405.1 Rubia balearica | reverse complement strand
TTTAGATATCATTGCAATTGATTTGTTATGTCTTGAGGCTAGTTAAGTTAACTATCAGCTCCACTTATTGTAATTTTTGCTGGGCATTTTCCCCAGCACCTATGTATAATGCTCCGCACTCCGTGGGGTTATTAACTTGTGGGAGAATTACCGTGGTGAGCGCTAGGAACTCAAAGAAAGAAATTTATAAGTTGCTTCAGGGTTGGTGAGATTTTACAGTTTGTCAGCCAACGGGTTGCTAAGTTTGCTAAAGGGAATGGTTTGTTCCCGGAGATATGGCAGGTGGCAGAAGAAAAGTTCACCACTTTGAGTGCCTCTATTGGGAATGCTGAAAAGCATACACAGAAAATCTAAGAGCATGCCTTGGCCGCGGAGAGGGAAGAAACTCGGATGCATTCCGAGTTGGAGGAGATGCGGACTAATGTTCTTGCTTCGCCTAGGTATCCCCAAATCCTTGTTGATCGTCCGGTGAAGAAGAAGTCCTTCTATGATTTATTTGAAGAGATCTCCACAACTGCTCTCCGAGTTGGGTATTTTGAGGCTTTGTTAGAGCTGCGAGGGTTGAACCCTCCTGTGAAGGTCCAGAACTTGCCTAAATTGGCTAAGTCAGATAAGGTGCTGGAGCAACAAAAGGATTTTCTTATCAAGCGGTTCATCCGTAGCATTTCTAGTGGTGGCACCCTTACGTTTTTCTATCCCACCTCGCTAGTCCGCCTGCTTGCCCTCTGTGGCTTAACTTAAGAAGTGTGAGGTTGATTATTTTGAGGATCTTCCCTTGGGTTCTTGGCCTTCTGAGTTTGTTGTTGACTTTGATGTGAACACGAATGTTGAGGCCAATGCAAACAGTGAAGGTGATGCAAGCACTGAGGTCTCTGCCCAGAATACGAGCAAGGAGAACTCCGTTGCCATATTGTTCAGATTTCGGCTGCTTCTCCTTCTAATGTTAATGGATCTTAGTACCCTTGACTTTTATTTGTAATTGACAAGAATATTCTGGTGTATGTATGTACTATTCATACTATTATGGGTATTAGCTTTGCATTTACTTTTAAAATTTTTGTCTAGTTCTCATTTTATTTATTCGTATGCAGGGTTTTCATATTTTGGTTGATCAAACGTTTTTGAAACACTTTGATTATTTGGGTTGATCAAATTTTTTTGAAACACTTTGATTATTTGGGTTGATCAAATTTTTTTGAAACACTTTGATTATTTGGGGATCTAATGTTCGTTTTTGTGATTATCCTGGGTTTATGTCATCTCAATTTTGTCCTGTTGAGCTGGATAAATCTAGTCAATCTTAATCCGAGGAATATTTTCATATTATTTCTAGTAATCACTTTTGTAATCTAGAATCTATCCCATTATGCCTTAGATGGAAACTTCCTTCTTCTCCATCTTCTCCAACTTCTCCAACTTCTTCTACAAGCTGTCCCTGTAGCCAGTTCATACCCAAGGACCACAATATTGAATCTTTGGAAAATGATATTGTTCGTAGCTTGGTGGATTTTAAATTTATTGGTATATATATATGCGTTCGCTCCATCTTCCTCCTCGTGTTTATGAATGGGCCGCATGTCTAGGTATTTGTCTGAAGTATATGTTACTTGGTATCCATAATCTTGAAGTTGGACGGATGAAGAATTTAAAGGATACTCAAGATTATGTCCATGATCTGAAATATTTTTGTGCTAAACAGAACAATCTTATCCTGCACCAACAACTGAGCATGGTTAGAATTCTCCGTCAACGGGAGTATTCTAAGAAATTTTCTTCTAGCAAGGCCAACGAAGCTCATCAAAAGACCCAGATCATTGATAAATGGTGTTTTCCATTGACGATCTATTGGAACTATTGAAAAAGAAGAAGAATGAGTGTGATCATTTGTCTTCTTCTGTAACCAGGTGGAAAAGTAAGTTTGACGAACAGTTTGCGATAAATACTCAGCTCGCAGTGAGAATGAAGAGCTTTGTGCTGAGTGAAATCGTCTCGAATAATGTGTGCATTAGCTTGAACAAACTTGTGTTGAATATAAGGATAATCGTCAAGCCCTTCCATCATCATCTCGTTGGCCTACTGGTTATGGGAACCTATCGATAGTATTGGTGGAGAGGATTAATTTTCCTGAAGCTGTCAAGTCTCATATTTGCCAATTAGTAGATGAAATTGAAAATTTAAAGGCTACAAATAAGAATTATCAATATATTGTTGACGTTATGAGTGTGCAGCTTGATCGTGAAGAATTTGGCACTATAACTGATTTTAGGGCATAATTCGCCAAGCATCTTGAACATATAGAGCAAAGAGGTTTTACATGGCATCTCTCTTACTTGTACATGAAATGGTGTTACGAACATATGTTAGAATATGAGTGTTTGCGAAGTTGAACCAACTCATCAGCGTGGTAGTTCTTCAACTTCTGCGTCATCCCGTATATCAAGACAACGATAATTTCTTTTCTAAATTTTCAAAGTAGAGCTTTATGCTGATTCGTGTGTTGTAATTATGTTTTTCCTTATCTATGAATACTCATTGTTGTGGTATTTACATTTCCTTATGTTCGTTTATTTATTCATCCGCTATTTTTGTGCTTTAATTTGTTGAACTTTTCTCGTAGGAAGCTGTATAATCTATACTATTGATTTTGCTGTTACGTTTGCCTATTTTGCAAGATCTATAGCCTGCAAAATCAAGAACTTATATTGTGCGACCTTGCAAGATTTATTGCTTGCTTATGTTTTTGTGGGCATATTTGAATTTTTGCAACATCTATAGCTTGCTTAGATGGGTTTGTGTAGTTCCAAGATCTATAGCTTGGTAACTTGTGAACTTTTATTGCACGAATTGCAAGATCTATTGCTTACTTGCTTCGCTATTTTTGTAGGCATATTTTCCTTCGTACAAGATCTATGGCTTGCAATAGTAAGATTACCACTTTGTAAGATCTATAGCTTACTAAGTCAAAAAAATTGTAAGTTGTTGCTTCGCGCTTTGCCTAGCTTAATTATTTACAATGTGCCTAAGTTGGCTATTATTCAAAGAATATGAAAAGTATGTTTCTCCCGAAGACAAACTTATATTTTAAACATGTAAGACTACGATAATATCTCTTTGAAAAGAAAACAAGGATGCAAACACCACCAATGATTATCTCATGGCTTCTATACATTTTGGTTTTTCCTTCCCTCATCCTTACATGTTACACATAAATATTTCTAAGATTTATTACATCCCAAGTGTTGGGAACGCTACTGCCATCTAATATCACTAACTCATAGCAGTTGGATCGATGCGCTTTTGTTATCCTTTACGGGTCTTCCCACTTTGGGCTTAGCTTTCCTTTTTCTTCCTCTAGGCTTGCTTAATTCTTTCATAGCACCAATTCATCAATTTGGAATTGCGTCTCCTTGACCTTCTGATTTTATACTCCAGTTATCTTCTCCTTATACTTCACCTCCGTGATCACTGCATGTTGTCTCTCCTCAAGTTCGGCCTCATCCTTTTTGGATTTCCATCCTTCTTGTATACCTGTATTCGAAGGCTCGAGTTTCTGATTTACACTGGTATTACTGCCTCATGACCATAGACCAGACTATATGGCGTTTCTCCTGTTGGTTGTTGAGCAGTTGCTTTGTATGACCACAGGGTATTGGGTAATTCATCCACCCAACTTGTTCGCTTTCCTTCCAATTTTTTTGTACCCTGAATTATGGTTCTGTTGGGGGACCTCCACCTGTTCGTTTTCTTGAAGGTGTGCTACAGAAGTGAACTTCTGTGTAATCCCTAACTTGGAGCACCATTCTGTGAAGACTCTGCCCGTGAATTGCATTCCATTGTCCGTGACGATAGTTTGTGGCACCCCAAAGTGACAAACTATGTTTTGCCAGACAAACTTTCTTGTTACCTCTGTTGTTACTCTTCCTAGAGGCTACGCTTCTACCTATTTAGTGAAGCAGTCAATTGCTACAATCAGGAATATTTCACTGCCAACGCCCTTTGGAAAAGATCCAACTAGGTCGATTCCCCCATTTATCGTACGGCCATGCCCCAAAAATCTTGTTAAGCTGTCTACGGTTTATATGATATTGGGGCATTGGTCTGGAAACTTCTACACTTAAGCACAAAGTTGTATGCATCGTTTAACATAGTTGGCCAGTAGTATCTTGCCTGAATTGATTTCTTTGCAATTGTTCTTGATAGCTGGTGCATTCCGCATAGTCCTTCGTGTACTTCTTTCAAAATCTATTTTGCCTGTAATGGTCATACACTTTATCCGTGGAGATAAGAAACCTTTTTTGTACAGGACTCCTCCTTCATAAACCTAATTGTAACACCATAGTTCCAACTTTGTGGCTTGCACCTTATCTGCTGGCATTTTTCCCCTTGTGAAGTAGTCTATCAGCAGTGTCATCCAGTTTGCTTCTTCTGTTTGAACCGTTGACACGATTGTTCTTTCTATACTTCAGGCTGGAATGAATTCCACTTTTACATCTTTGTGTCCAACCACTGAATCAAACCCACCTATTGAGAGCTTACTCAATGCATCTGCTTTTGTATTTTCACTTCTTGGCACATGCTGCATATCGAAGTATTTGAGTTGAGCGATGATCTGATAAATTCTCCTTAAATATTTTACTAGCTCCTCCCCCCGAACCTTATAGTCTCCTCTTACCTGTTGGACTACTATTTGTGAATCGTTAAAGCTTAAATACTTTTGACCTTCATCCTTATTGTAATGTCTAACCCACATATTAATTACTTGTATTCCGTTTTGTTGTTGGTGAGCGAAAAGTTGAAACAAAGTGAATACATGTGTTTGCTACTTTCTGGGTTAACTAATAGTAGTCTTCCATCACAATTCTCTTTGTTCGATACTTCATCCACAAACAGTTTCCATGCAACACCCACCCACTTGGATTTTCCTTTGTTGATCTTAGGATTCTGCTGGGACTTCGCGTCTTGTGCAGCTTTTTGTCATCTCTACGATGAAGTATGCTAAAGCTTATGCCTTGATTGCAGTTCGTGGATGGAACTAGATTTCATATTTCCCCAACTTGAGAGTCCATTTGGTCACTCTACCCGATGCTTCAGGCTTGCCGAGAATGTCTTTGACTAGATAATCAGTGTAGACAACTATCCCGTGACTGTGGAAATAGGTTCGTAATCTCTTTTGAGTACACCAAGGCTAGGGTTAATCTCTCGACTGGCATGTACACTAATTCTACACTTTTCAGTATTCTACAAATGTAGTATACTGGTTTCTGGCCTTCTTTCCGTACCCAAACCGAGCTGACTGCATTCTTTGAAACTTCCAAGTACAAATATAAGGTTTCTCTCGGAATTGGTGAATTCAATGTAGGCAAAGCCTGGAGCTACTCCTTCAATGAATCATATGCCTTTTGGCTTTCTTCATTCCAAATAAACTTCTTTAACCTCTTCAGGACTTTGAAGAGTGGAAAATGTTTCTCCGCTGCTTTCGAAACAAATTGATTGAGTGATGCCAACGATCTCATCAATATTTGCAGTTCTTTAACTATTTGTAGTCGAGAAAGGTCAACTATAGCTTGTAAATTTTCTGGATTGTCCTCGATTCCCTTAGAGGATACCTTATATCCTATGAATTTCCATGCTCCTACTCCAATTATGCACTTCTTAGGATTAAGTTTCATGGCGACTTACTTAGTGTATCCAGTGTCTCTTTCAAATCCTCCGAGAAGCTACCTTTATTTCTACTCTTGATAACCATATCATCAAAATATGCTTCACAAATTTTGTCCTATTTGATTGCGAAATACATTGTCGATCACTCTCTAATATGTTGCTCCTGCATTTTTTAGGCTAACTGGCATTTTCACATAACAAAAAACTCCAAAGCTTGTTATGAACATCGTCTTTTCCACGTCTTCAGGATTCATCAGTATCTGGTGGTATTCTTTATACGCATCCAAAAAGGCTAGGACTTCGTACCCTGCAGTTTCTTCAACTAGCTGGTCAATCTTAGGCAAAGGACAATAGCCATTTGGGCATGCCTTGTTTATATCAGTGAAGTCTATCCACATTCTCTATTCTTCATCCATTTTTTCCACCATTACCGGGTTCGCCAGCCATTTTGGATATGTTACCTTCTTCGGTATACCAGCCTGTTAAAAAGTTGTCACTTCTTTCTCAATTGCTTTCTGCCTGTCACTAGTGAAGCTTCGTCGCTTCTACTTAACTGCTTAACTAAATCGCTGATGTTGAGGGAATAGGTAGCGATTTCAGGGTCAACTCCTCCCATGTTCTATACACTCCACACAAATGTATCCTTGTGACTCCGTAGAATTTTAATGACTTTTTTTCTCGAGATCTGGAAGATGCTTTCCAACTTTGATACACTTAGAAGTGTCTTCATCGTCCAGAGTGACTACTTCCATCTCTTCTCCTAGATCTATTGTTGAAGCGCATTGCCAGAGTAAGCTATTATCTGAGATAGTGTTAACCATCTTCGTTTGCTCCAAACTCTTCCCTTTTTTCATCGCGATGATCATACACTGCCTCGTTATTTGCTGGTTTCCTCTTACTGTTGCAATTCCAGCTGGAGTTGGAAATTTCATTACCAAGTGGTATGAAGACCATATCGCCTTTGATGCATTTATCCATAGTCTTTCAATGATGGTATTAAATGGAATCGGCACGTCCATGTCTATAAAATCGCACATGATGGTGAAATTTCTATCGCCCTCACCAATGGTAACAGACAGTTGTATATTGTCCACAGGTGTTTCCGCTCATCCTGTATGTTTCTCACAGGTGTTTCTGCTCATCCTGTAAATCCTACAAGTGAGGATGTGGACTTCTTTAGATCCGTCCTCCTGAATCCTACTCTATTGAAGCAATCGACAAATGGAATTTTAACTGTACTTCCATCATCTACGAATACCTCATGAACTGTTGCATTTCTAATTTTAGTGATTATGACCATCGGGTCATTGTGATGTGAGCGTTGGGAACTGTATCCTCTTTGCTAAATGTGATTGTTTCGTCCGAACAAAGCCTTTTGTCAACAGGCTCTTGTGGTGGCGAATATCTGGCATTTGCTTTCCAAGCATTATTGGATAGTGACTTGGTTGACCCATGTATGGACAAGATTACTCTCCCCAGAGCCTCAGTTGCTATATCCTCATCATAGTCCACCACTACTGCCATCTTCTGATTGCTTTGTGTGTTCGCTATGCCCTGACTTTTTGGCAAGGATATCCTTGCCTTGTTGGCTTTGTTGTACCAGTTTCCCTCATCTTCTTTCTTGCATTGGCTTAGATAACCATTCCTCAAGTTCTCCTTTATCTTCCTCCCCATATCTCTACAATACTCGATATCATGGCCATGGTCTTTGTGGAAGGAACATTAGCATTCTCTGGATCTTTTATCATGAGGTGTTATCATCAGTGCCGGTTCACAGAATAATTTCTTGTTCGCCTATCATATTTCTTTCTTGATTTTGTCAGAGGTGTTTCCTGGAATGGTGTTTCCTGCATCCCTGACTCTCTTTCCCTAAAAGGGATGTTTACTTTCCCTTTCTTGATAAACCCCTTTGGTGTATCATCTATCAGTATTTTTTCCTCATTCCCGCTTTATTTTGCGGTTATCTGCTTCCTCAGTTCTCACATATTGCTCGATCATTTTTTGCAACTCTCTTGGGTTTTCGGGCATGTTTTTCATGAGTTTCTTGTAGAATTGTCCTAACCGCATAACCCCTGTAAATGCACCCAAAGAGGATTGAAACAACAAATCTCGAACCTGCAAACTCTCGATGATGAAGCGATTGTGGTATTTCGCTAGGGTCTAATAACTTCACTGCGCTAAGTTGTTCAGGTTTGTAATTATTTTGGTGAACTTATGCTTCTGATAGAAGCGGCCTAAAAATAAATCTGACAACTGCTCCCAAAACTTAATGCTTCCGGATGGTAGGTCTTCGTACCACGTGATCGTTGCCCATGATAAGAAGATAGGGAAAGCTTTGCATACCAACTCTATACCCACATCTCAGAATCTCATATATTATGATAAGAGTGTAAGAACTCCTTCAGGTCTGTGGTTCGACCGTAGATTTTGACACGAAAGGGTAACTTGAAGTCCTTTGGCATTTTGAAATTGCAAAAATGTGGCGCCAATGTCAATTTATCTGCATCATCTGCTTCGATCTCTCTTAACTCATCTTCATATTTGAGCATTCCTGAATCTGATTTTTTTTTGCTCATCTTCGCGGTTTTGGCCTTTAGGGTGGCTAGAAAGTAATTATACAAACTTTCTCTGTTTGCCTCTAAGAATACTGGAAACGCTCGTCTCTCTTTTTCCTGATTTATGTTGGGGGATTCCGCTTTATCCTCTTCATTCTCTGTATCTTCCTGATTATCTTCTCTTTCTTTACTCGGGATGAACTCCCGATCTTGGCTAGGATGCATATTTTTGTGTTGCCCAGCTGTTTGCTCTTGTGCCTAATTATTATTGCTCTTTTCACTTCTGGTGAACACCATTGTTTACAAGAAGGATCTTAGAATGAAAAGGAGAAAAAAATTCTTCCCCACAGTCGGCGTCAATGATGTGTTGATCCAACCAAGTAGAACCCTTCGTTGTTCAACGGAAAATAAGCCCTCCTCCTGCAAAACTGATCCCAATAATGATATCAGGTAAAATACTCCAACGATCAAGTCAGCTTTTTCCTTAGAGAACATAAATTTCTCAGTTGTGTATCACTTTGTTCATTTCTCACCTCCTTGTATTTATAGATGTCTGCGATTGTGGTTCTATATTTCCAGCGTCTGAGATCGTGGGTTGCATCGTAACTCCAATAATCTCGGTTCGTGGTTAAACTTTCTAACATGGTCCCACCTTTATCGATTCGTGGTGGAGTCTTTTAGACAAGGCTCCACCTTTATTGGTTCTGTGATCGTGGTAATGTGGACGTTAGCCTTCGTTGTCGAGTCTTGGGTTGGGCCTGAAGTCCAGCAACCCTCAGATTATGGGTTAGGTGTACACCATATATATGTATATTAATGTTTATACACGTATGTATGTATGTATTTATAATAAGAAAATAATGTTATACCTTGTTATATAGAATACAAGCACAATGTTATATATAATAAGTAGGACAATATATTTTTATTATATATGATACTATGTTATATATAACAGAAATATTGTATGACAATAGAATACAATATTTTATATATCTATATATAAATATAATATGAAGTATAATACTAAATTACAATCTTATATAGAAGTATAAGAACAAAATTACATATATATGTATATATATATTATGGGATATATACCAATATAACCCTACCTACTTGATATAAGTGTCAATATAACCCTCAGATAATTTTAAGTGCAAATATAACCCTAACTAGTTGATGTAAGTGTCAATATAACCCTCAGACCTCATTTTCGCCGGACCGCCACCGGTCACCGGAATTTGGTCGGAATTTGACCGGTCGGCGGTGGTCCGGCGGAAATGGGGTCTGAGGGTTATATTGGCACTTACATCAATTAGGTAGGGTTATATCTGCACTTAAAATTATCTGAGGGTTATATTGGCACTTATGTCAAGTAGGTAGGGTTATAAAAGCACTTTTCTCATATATTATTAGACAATAATATAATATAATATATATTATAAATATAAATATATAAGAATAAAAATACATTATAATTAAATATTATTAGACCACAATGATATATTATCTTATGTAAGAATGCAATGCTAAATAAGTAAGAACAATAGAATACATTGCTATAATACTATGTTACGGTTACTAACACACAAGTTATGCGTAACGATATAATTACAATACTATATTTTATATTATAAATTTATTAAATTTATTATTTATAAAAATGAATAAAATATAAGAATGTCAAAATATGATTTACGACACTTCATCTAATAGACGTGTCGAAAAAGTTAGTCAAGACACTTAGTTGACCGACGTGTTGGTCAAAATAAAAAATTCGAATGTCACTGTATCCGATCCTTACTCAGACACAACACTGAATCTGAGTTGGGTAACATAGGTTGTAATGACTTTAGTCGCTACACAACAACCCTAGTTACTAAAAACTACGATGTTCACACTATCGGAGTAAGCCAATGGTTGCCCGCCATTAGGATGTCTATTGTCTATAGTATGAATAATTATTACACGATGAGCCAATCAAGTTAGAATCTAATGATTGGAATGATACTCTCGATCAACATGCATGCACTCACCTCATCGATACTCATGAACCTACAATAGCTCTAACCAAACACTTCCAAGGTAGCAATTTTAGCCTACCACAATGATATACTACATACGAATCTACGGGTGCATCATAGATTACATGGCATACATTTTAAAAGAATATAAAGCATAAATCAGGCATGTATTTTCATAGAACATATAAGATAGGGAAATCTAAAAATCTCACAAAGCCAATATCTAGTCATGAATACAAATAATTTTCTAAGTAATTAACTACTCCAGAGACATTGAACCTAATAAAATCATTGGATTTAATTCCATAGGTATAAACTAGGAAAAATAAATGAGGAGATGGCACAGTCTCCTTCCTCTCTACCTACTCTTAGATCTAGAATTAGAAATGAACTTACTACTTACTAAATCCTAACAGACTAGTGGCTCTTTATATAGTTGGTGAAAATAGGCTTTAAAAAAGTCCAACACAAAAAAAAATACTAGCAGCCATGTCGGCACTTGCCATGAAATAGCACACGACCCGTGCCACATGGCTCCTGCAAAAGTACATGGGCCATAGACAAGAAACGTTCCTCAGCCAATCTGAGCGAGCGACCCGTGCAAAGGCACACGGACTGCCGTCTAGAGAGCACTTCAAGAGGTCTGAGCATCGTGGCCAATGTGAAAGCACGCAGAATGTCGTCTGGAGTTGTCATCTTTGGCCTTTAATTGTGCAGTCGCGCAATAGGTCATGGGGCACAAATTGGAGGTCCGGGTCTTGAAATTCTGGGCGCACTAGTCATGCCAAAGCACACAGACCGTGCTAGGACTTAGTCGCATCAGCCAATGATTTTACACCGTCCGTGTTAATGTAGATGGGTCATGCCAGTCTTCACTTCCTTTCAGACTTTTACTCATTTTCTTCGGCGCATTCATCTACTACCAAGTTTTAACTCATGGCCTTCAATCTACTACCATGCTTGCAAATGACCTTCGATATCTTATATCATTCTTGCAAATGACCTTAAAATTTCTTCTACCACCCTCGTGGATGCCCTTCTATGATGAAAAGGTACTCATGAGCAACCTAATTTCAAAAAAACTGATTATACTATGATTATTTATTATGGTGGTTAGACAAGTTGGCCCCCGTTGTCTAGTGGTTCAAGACATGTCTCTTTCAATGAGGCAGCGGGGATTCGACTTCCCCTAGGGGTAAGATACTAGGAAACAAAGTTAATCACAGATTACCAATAATTTTTAAAGTGATTCATCTTGGATAGATGCCCAAGCGGTAATGTGGATGAACTGTAATTTCTTTGGCAATATGCC
>JAULKJ010301151.1:0-20402 GCA_032355405.1 Rubia balearica | reverse complement strand
AGTTTTCCTGAATCTCTTGCTTCCATTCTATTCAAGCTTTGAGTCCTTTGGGTCACTTGAGTCTCCAGGTTTTTAATGCTAGAGTCGGTCTTCTCTTAGTGTTTCTCGGCCTTGTCCACATGGCTTGCATGATTTCTTCCTTTGACATCCCCGAACTTTCACCTTGATTGTGAGGCTTATCACCAAGCATTTGGTACTGCGGTTGCGGTGGCCGATATTGTTGTTAAGGAAGACGATGAGGTTGGGCATTTTGACCTCCTTGTGCATTCCCATATCAGATATTTGGGTGAACTTGGTTAGGTGCATTGTAAGGCCTGTTTTGGTAGTCTCCACCTCCTTGGTAGCCTTGATATCCTTGATACCCTTGATTTCAGTATCCATTCCCATCTTGATATCTCATAGCACTCACTTCCTCCACATTGTCTTGCAAATTAGGACATAAATTCGTAAGATGCGGAGATAAACAAATTTTGCTTGATTTTACATGAGGTTTTGCCCCAGAATGTGTCATCAAAGTCTTGACCATAAAAGTGAGAGTCGAGACTTGGTCTTTAAACTTTCCATGGTTGGAAGAAACACTTGCATTGTTGGGATTTTGCTTTCTCAAATTGGCTCTTGAGCTAAAATTTCTTGATTCTTCGGCTAGCTCCTCGTATAGCTCCATAGCTTCCCTTAAGGACATGTTCCCAAGAGAACCATTATAAGCTCCCCTCACTAGCCTTTGATCTTGATCAAGAATATCATCATAGAAATAATAGACCAAATCCCCATTCGAGTAGCCATGATATGGACAAGTAGCGAGAAGTTTCTTGAACCTCTCCTAATAGTCATAAAAGGACTTCTCATTCCATTGGATGATATTGCTAATATCCTTCTTCAAGATTGTGGATTTTGAAGCAGGGAAGTATTTTGAGAGGAATTTTATCTTTAATTCAATTCAAGAGGTGATGCTCCCCAGTGGAAGATAATGGAGTCAATCTCTTGCGGCATCTCGCAATGAAAATGGGAAAGCGTTCAACATGTAAAGCTCCTCATTTACCCCTTCGGAAGCAACACAGTACAAACCATATGAAAATCAAGGAGGTATTTGTTAGGATCTTCCCCTCGCCTACCAAGAAATGATGGTAACAAGTGTATCAATCTGGACTTCAACTCAAAATTCCCATTAGCTCCAACTGCCGGATATGTGATGCACATCGGTTGTTGTTGTTGATTGGGAGGCATAACCTCCCTCAATGGGATTTGTCTCACCGGGATGTTCCTTCCTTGAATGGGAGGATGTTGAGAATCTCCTCCCGGAATTTCCTTCCCCTTCTCCTTATGATGATCCATAGAGGTAAAAGGTTCCTCAAAATGGTCACTAGGAGGGGTGTTATTCATACTTTCCAAAGAAAGCCTCCTAGCCATTTTCAAGTTCAACTCTAACTCGGGGTCGTAGTGTATGGGTTCTTGGGAAGAGGATCGAGTATAAAAGATACACCAAGAACTCGAAAAATACGTCTCCAAGCTAACCTAATATCAAATAAAAACCAAATAAAATAAAACTAAAAAATATTCACAACTAGCACATATTCACACATAATATGCACAAACACTTAAAAATACACGTCTCTTCCCCGACAGTTGCGCTAAAATTTGGGAGGTCATCGCCGTACCTCTCAAAGTTACAATTTATAAACCCTAAATGCTTACTAAACACAATTAAGTAGATAGCGGTAAATCGAGGTCGTCAACAAAGAAGGGGGATTTTCCTAAGGGTTTTCACATATATAGGTGAATACAACACTAGATATATAGATATGCATATGTATAAAAGCTTGTAAAAGGAGGGGGTTGGTTTTTCTAAGTTATGAATTTAAAGACAAATTAAATTGCAAGGAATGTAAACATACTAAATATGCAAAAAAATGCTAAGAAGAGATTAAACTTAAGTTACGGGACCTTGGGTGCAATTTATTTCCACTTCCAAACCTCTTATCTATCCGTGAAAATACAACCTATTCATTACTTTTACTACCTGTTGTGAAGATAAATATTCTATCCTTCTTTGATAGTAGTTTAAAAGAGTGAATTCGAAATCTCTTCTAAACCTCACTAATGATTCCTTTAGGCGATCAACGGCTAAAAGTATCCCATTAATGGAATTAAGCACGAAGAATCAACAAATTTGGTAATACTTATAAACGCTACACCATGTCTAAGCATTGAACCAATTCATGCATTTATACAAGTTAGTCAAGAACGTTCAACGTTCATAAACTTCTCCTATTTTCTACACAAAGCAAACATGACAAATAATTTGACATTATCATATTCATCTAGCATTTATTTAATAATTAGCCATATTAGAATCTCTAATTCATGCTCTTCGATTCCATATCAAAATAATGAAAATTAGATACTTTCTTCTAACCCTAACAAGCAATCATACAAGCATTTCATATACTCAAACTTCCAACACCATTAATGTATTCAACAACCAAAATCAAAGCACAGTAAATGCACAATAGCAAAGAATTAAATGGCTCACATATAGTTCTCAAGACATGGGTTTGGAAGCCTTAATCAATTGCTCCCAAGACTAAGTTTAGCTACTAAAATTCATACTAAACAACAATAGAAATTCGAACATAAAATCAAGATAAAAAACAAAGATTAAAATGGTATCAAACTAGGATTTTTTGAGATGCAAGTCGGGGAGAAGAAAATTATAAGAAGAAGAGAAGATAAGGTGGTATTTATAGTTTAAGAAGTCAAAAAGTAGATCTGGGCAGTGACCAGTTGCGAGTCGCGACAGACAGAGTAAACTGCTCTTCAACGTTATCTTCTTCTTATGTAAGTTTAGCCATATCTTCTTCACATCTTGAAGTTTTCATGGTCTTCATTGTCTTCAAAAGTGGTCTTCATGGTCTTCGAATCTTCAAACTATTTCCTTGTCTCACAAAATTCCTTAGAAAAGTGATAAGAGCAAAAAAGTTTCCCTTAACACTCCTACTATAATTTCAAGGTAAAATGGAGTATCTTAAGCACAAAAGCTTATAAAATGTGTGCAAAAGATTCCAAAATCACCATTTAATATGGACACATCACCCAAAGAGATAGACTATGTTCTGCCAAATAAACTTTCTTGTTACTTTTGCTGTGACTCTTCCTAATGGCTTCGCTTCTACCCATTTCATGGATTAGTCGATTGCCATAGTTATAAATCTTGCATTTCAAGATCCCTTGGGAAAAGGTCTGACTAGGTCGATTCCCATTTATCAAATTGTCATGCTCCACATATCCCGGTTAAAGTAGCCTTTGGCTTGTGGGATATACGAGCATTAATTTGGAAGCTTTTGTATTTTAGCATGAAGTCATACACATCATTGAACAGTTGGCTAAAATTAACCCACTCGAGTTATCTTCTTCGCGATTGTCCGAGACTCTTGATTTGTTCCACATAATCCTTCATGAACCTCCTTCATGATTTTTCCCAGTTACGATGGTCCTACAAAATTTATCCATGGAGAAAAGAAGCCTTTCTTGTATAGGATTCCCCCTTCATAAATGTTGTTGTGGGCTCGTAAATCTAACTTTCCGGCCTGCATCTTATATTTTGGTATTTTTCCCATTGCAAAGTAATCTTTTAACAGTGCCAACCAGTTTACTTCTATGTTTGGATCGTTGACATAGTTGTAAATACTGTACTTCTCACTGGTATGGCTTCCACTATCACATCCTTCTTCCCCATCAATAAATCGAATCTGGTTATCTCCAATTTGCTCAAGGTGTCTGCTTTGGTATTTTCACTTCTTGGGACATGCTGAACTTTAAATTATTTGAGTTAACCGATAAGCTGATGAAATATCCCAAAAAACTTTACCAACTGCCCCTCTCGCACTTCATAGTCTTCTCGAACTTTTTGAACTACTATATGCGAATCGCAAAATCACTTAACACTTTTAACCTTCATCCTAATTGTAAGGTCTAAGCCACATATTAGTGATTCATATTTAGCTTCATTGTTGGTGAGTGTAAAGTCTAAACGAAGTGAATATCTGTACTCCCCTCCTTCTAGATTAACCAGTAGCAATCCTGCCTCGTAACTTGCTTTGCTAGATGCTCCATCAATGAACATTTTCCATACAATGTCTATCCACTAGGATTTTCCTTTGTCAATGTCAAGATATTCATGTGTATTTGTCTCTTGTGCATGTGCACTTGTCATCTCTGCAGTGAAATCTGCTAAGGTCTGCGCCTTTATTGCAGTTCGTGGTTGAAACCGAATCTAAAAAGGCCCCAACTCCAGAGCCCACTTGGTAATTCAACCGGATGATTCAGGATTTATGAAAATATTCATAATTGGGTAGTGAGTATAGAAGAAGATGGTATGACTCTGGAAATAATTTTGGAATCTCCTTGTTGATTATACCAAAGCTAGAGTTAGCTTTTCAATTGACAAGTATGCCTTCTCTGTACTTTGTAGTAATTTACTGAGGTAGTACACTGGTGCTTGTTTTTGGCATTTTTGATGCATCAAAACTGAACTTAATGCGTTTGTTGAAACCGTTGGGTACAGATATAGGGTTTCTGCAGGGATTGGTGACTTCAGTATTGGCAACGCTTGAAGCTGTTCCTTTAATGACTCATACACTTTTCGACTTTCATCGTTCCAGCTAAACTTTTTGAGGATTTCAAAAAGTGGGAAATGTTTCTCAGATGTCTTTTGAACAAATATGCTTAGCAATGCCAGTGATCCCATTAATATCTGTACTTCCTTGACTGTTCGCGGTTGTCGAAGGTCAACTATTGGTTGCATTTTCTGGATTGGGCTCAATCCCCTTGGAGGATACTCTGTATCCTAAGAATTTTCCTACATCTACTCCAATTATGTATTTCTTGGGATTAAACTTCATACCAATCACTAAGTCACTTAGCAAAACCAAAGTTTCTTTCAAGTCATGCGTGAAGTGGTCAATAATTTTGCTTTTGATAATCATGTTGTCAACTTATGCTTAGATATTATGCCCTATTTTATTTCAAAATGCGGTATTAACTACCCTTTGATATGTTGCTCCTGTATTTTTCAGGCTAAATAACATCTTTACATCATAAAATACTCCAAAGATTTTCATGAAGGCCATGTTTTCTGCATCTTCTGGATTCATAATTATTTGGTGATAACCTTTATATGCATTCAAGAATGCTAGGGCTTCCTACCCTGCTATCACTTCTACTAACTGGTCAATTTTAGGCAAAGAGTAATAGTCTTTTAAGAATTCCTTGTTTAGATTAGTGAAGTCTATGCGCATCCACAATCATGCGTTTACCATTACTGGGTTCGCTAACCACTTTTGGTAGATTACCTTCTTTAGAATTCTATCTTGAAGAAATGCTATGACTTCTTCTCCGATTGCCTTCTGTCTGTCGCTATCAAAGTTTCGTTGCTTTTGCTTGACTGGTTTAATCTAATCGCTAATATTCAGAGAATGGGTAGCAATGCCTGAGTTGACTCCTCCCATGTTGTTTACACTCCAAGCAAATGTATCTTTGTGATTTCGAAATATTTCTATAACCTATCCTTTCACCTCGGTTGGAAGGTACTTTCCAATCTTGATACACTTAGAAGTGTCTTCGTTATCCAAAATAATAACTTCAGTTTCTTCTCCCCGATCCATGTGAGGCTCTGATTTCCTAGGTAAGCCATTATCTGAGATAGTGCTGACCTTTTTTTTCTGCTCCACACATCTTCCTGCTTACATGGAAATGACCATGCACTGTAAGGCTATTTGCTGTTTCTGTGATTGGTGCGAGAGCTGCTGGTGTTGGGAACTTCATCAGTCAGTAATATGGGGATCATATTGCCTTTCCTGTATTCATCTAGGGTCTATTAATGATAAAATTAAATGGACTTGGTGCATTAATGACAAAAAATCCGCACATGATAGTACAATTTTTTTTATCATTTTCACCTATGGTAATTGGCAACTCGATGTTACCCAAAGGTGTCTCCGCCCGTAAATCCTACCAGAGAGGACGTAGACTTCTTCATATTAGTTCGTTTGAAACCCAAATTATCAGAGCAATCAATGAACAGGATTTTGACTGCGCTCCTATCATCCACAAACACTTTACGAACTGTGGCATTTCCAATCTTAGCGATAATGACCATAGGGTCATTATGAGGCGAAGCATTGAGAACTGCATCTTCTTCACTAAATGTGATTGTCTTATCCAAAAAAAATATTTTATCAACACGATCTTGTGGTGGAGAATATCCATCCTTAGGTTTCCAGGCATTATTAGGTAGGGACTCGGTTAGTCCATGTATCAATAGGATTACTTTTCCTAAGGTTGCGCTCACTAGGTTTTCTTCGTAATCTACTGTCGCTATTATCTTCTGATTCTTACTCTGTGCATTCACCCAGCCTTATTTTTTTCCCATGGAGCTTCCTACTTTGTTGGTCTTGCTGTACCGGCTACCTCCACCTTCTTTCTTGTACCATCTTAAAAAGCCATTTCTCAAATTATCCTTTATTTTCCTTCTCAAGTTTCTGCAATATTCGATGTCATGCCCATGGTCCTTGTGGAACTCTCTGTTCACTAGCCAGATTTCTTTTCATGACTTTGTCAAAGGAGTTTCTTGAAATAGTGTGACGTGCACCCCTGATTTTCTTCCTTTGAAAGGGATATTCCCTTTCCCTTTTTTAAAAAGACTTTTTGTGTATCCCCCATTACTCTTTTCCCCCTCTTTCTCTTTCTATCTTGTGGTTATTTGCTTCTTCAGTCCACACATACTGTTTGATCATTTTTTGCAATTCCCTTGGATTTTCAGGCATTTTTTTGAGCTCCTAGTAAAATTCTCATGATCGCATGGCTCCTATAAAGGCACCTAATGAGGATTGGAATGATAGATCGTGAACTTGAAACTTTCATTGTCGAACCTACTATGGTAATCTACAAAAATTTTATCACTTTGGTGAGCTATGTTGTTTAGGTTCGTTATTGCTTTGGTAAACTTCCGATTATGATAAAAGCATCCCAAAAAAAGTTCTACAACTGAGCCCAAGACCCAATGCTTTCATTTGGTAAGTGTTCGTACCATGTGATCGCTGTTCCCGATAAAAATATAGGGAAAGCATAGCAAACTATTCAATCTCCGCATCGCGAAACCACATAATATTACTATAAGAATGTAGAAATTCCTCAGGTTTATTGTCCCATCATAGATTTTAACATGAATAGGTAGCTTGAAATCCTTTGGCATTTTGAAATCGTGAAAATGCAATGCCAATGGTGACTTATCTGCATCATCGGCTGCCACTATATCCCTCAACTCTTCTTCATAATTAAGGCACTCATGCTTTGACTTGCTCTTTACTTAATTTTGGAAATTTTGGTGTGACAGTTGTTAAGAATGATTGTACAAATGTTCTCTATTGGCTTCTAAGAAAGCCACGAAAGCTGTCCTCTTCATTTCTTGATTTGTGTTTGGAGATTCAGCTTTCTTTTAATCATCCTCTGTATCTTCCTTGCCATGCTCCTGCTCTTTACTAGTAACATGTGCTTGATCTTGACTGGGATGCATTCTCCTATTACGCGCAACTGTCCATTTTTGTGCATTGTGATTTTGGCTTCTTTCACTTTTTGTGAATACCATTGTTTACCTTGAAGGGAATGAAGGACTCTTTTTTATCTTATCTTCCTCACACAAAGCGCTAGTGTTGTAGAGTTCCAAACTTGGTTGGATAGTTGATATTCACCATATAAGGCCATGATTCTACAAAATAAGTCCCGGTAGTGATTTTGGAGAAAAGGCTCCGACGATCAAGTCAGCACTCTAGAGAATTAGTTTTTCTTAGTGTAGACTCACTTACCTTATTCAGTTTTGTTCTCCTTGTATTTATAGATACCCAAAAACAATATTCATTATTATCGGTTATCTGAGATCATAGGTTGCATTATGGTTCCTACAATCTCGGCTTGTGGTTAAACATTCAAACGTGGTTCCATTTTTATTGGTTCGTGTCCAAGCCTTTTAGATAAGGCTCCACCTTTCTCGGTTCTTTATCCCTACACATATTTTATTCTTGGGCTGAACCTTGACTCGCACCTCATGAGCATTGTTAAAAAAGAGAGGAGGATGGTTAGGGATCAAAGATAGGATTTATATGTTGCTCCAGTTCCTACTACTATATTACCAAGAATGGTAGATAGTGGCAAGTACCGGGGTCATCCACAGAGATGTTAGGAATCTAATAGTTAAATAAAAACAATCACGGTCAGGTCGTCAATCCGACCACGTGTTAGGAATAAATAGTGTTGTGAAAACAATCGTTGGGGAGGTTTGTATTAACAACTACTAGCATGCTATTGATCATGAAAATTAACAATATACACTAACACTCAGGGAATCCATAACATGATAAACGTTATTTCTATCATCGATTTCATAAAATATAAGAACTAAACCCTATTCTAGTGTTTGTGTCACGTTGTGCGAACAATGGTTAAAACTACCCCCCATCTTTCACATAGAGGTGCGCAATAGTTTCTTACCTTAGCTTCACCTCCTCAACTAGAGGAGTGCAACAATAACTATAGCTCATTGTGTAGGTATGATTCTCCCTTGTGCGATTAAGTCTAGGGACAAACCTCAAGAACGAACTACCCCTAGGCCTAAGAAGGCAAAGGAAGTAGCCGCGTTATCGATAGCTCTAGGATCACAAAGATAATCCTAGTTTGCTACATAACCAATCTCTACCTGCAACCCTTTTAGACCATTTTGTTCAGCTAACTAGATGCATGGCCGATCGTGACGAATAACAACGGTAACCTTCATGTAAACACCCAGTTACGGACTATCGTCACCCCAAGCACATCTAGGTTTCTTCCACCGGGAAGTAGCAATTGTGCACCAACATGAAAGTAGACTCGATTGTGTTCCAACAAATTGTGACAATCATGCAATTCACAAGAATATTAAGAACAAGCAAACATAATAATAACAAAACATGGAAATAGATAGATTTAGAAATATCACAGAATAAACATTAACAAATATATGCAAATATAATCCCCAAGGTAGATCCCTACTTCCCAAGCTTTGAACCATAGTATTTCATTGGATTCAACACCTTTGGGCATAATAAAAATAAAAAGTTGAAAAGCAAAAAACCTATAGAGAAGGAAGAGTATCTTCTCTCTCTAGCCTACTGGTAAGATCTAAAAATGAGCATAAATAAAAACCCTAGTAGAAAAAGGTCCGTGTATGTAGTAGTAGGGATTTGGGCCTAAAAATAGGCCGAAAAGTGGCCAGAAACCCTTGCAGCCGCTATTGGCATGAGGCGTGCCTCGTACCAAGGTCTATGCCGGCTAAGGGAACTCTTGCACGCGTCACATGCCGGACTTGGCATGGGACATGTCGATAGGCCTGGGACGGATGCCAACTATGGCACAGGCCGTTCCACCTCATGCCAGCGCGACACATGTCATTCAGCGTAGGCAGGTTTTGCTCCTTTTAATCTGCGCCATGCGACGTTTGGCTCGCCCTGTCGATTGGAACCTCTATTTTCTCAATAATTCAGTGTGCCCCAAGTTATTCTTCATATCTCGTTGGCCCTTCTTGGAATTTGTGACATGATATGGTGCAGGCCGTGTAAAACGAATAGTCCTGCTCCCATACTTAGCTAATTTTTGGAGTGAAAAGATGAACCCCCGTGCCAGATTTTACACGGACCGTGTCAAGTGGTACATCCTGTACCAAGCCTTCCTGATATAGGCTGTGGTGCTTGCTGCTGGATGCACTAGCTTTTGGCTCATGCGGCCCGTGCCGGTTGTGGGTTGTTGGCTAAGCTAATTTTTTTTGCTCTACTACGGGTGAACCGATGGTCCGATTCGGGATTTCTTGTAGTGAATTTTAAAGTACTCAAGAATAAGAACCCAATGGTGACACTTTCAAGTGCGAATTCTTATCAAATTTTCCCAGAACTCCTGTAACCTTGAACAAGGATCCCTTCATTTCTTCTTTGTCCTTCTTAAAATTTGAATCCACCTTTCTTGGTCCCAATTCCATCTACTACCACAATTTGGATCCTATGGCCTTCAATGTACTACCATCCTTGCGAATGGACTTCGATATCTTTTACCATCCTTTGGAATAAACTTCAAATATCTACTACCTCACTTGCAGATGGATTTCTACAAAAGTAAATGAAAAAGAACTCATGATAAACCTACTAATGAGATCAAAGAGGAAGATCTAGGTTTTTGTGAGTACATAGTGTCAATTAGTTTCAATTAAGTCTACAAAGTGTGAGATTTAGACAAGAAAAAAAAGGTGTCTGAACCCTTTGTCATGCAAGGCTAACTAAAGCTAGCAATAAACCAAACAAAAGATGATAATAAATGTGTTAAATGAATCGGCTAATGCATGCATAATGGAACACATCAATCCCCCCACACTTAAGCCTGTATTCGTCCTCAAGTTAACAAAAGCAATAAAAGATATAAGAAAAATGTAGCATGCAAAGAGAAGTTAGCCAATTCATTTAAAGTATTCCCAAGCTATCGTAGTTTCCCCAAATAAGTAAGAATCTCACAGCTCTCACACTCCCGGAAGTTGCTGGAGTAACCTAGCCATCCCAAAATATTGTGAAGAAAAAGTTAGTATAAAAGATAAGTGTTGTACTAGCTTACTAATCCAAAGAAACTACCGAAGACAATCCAAAAGATGTTGATGAAGAAACTGCCAAAGATGGCCAAAAGATGTTGAAGTTTTATTTCAAATTTCTCTCATTTTTCCTAAGAGCCCATTTTGGTTTTCATCCTAGCGTTCACACATGTTGATCTCACCATCTCACCTTTTTCCACATGGCCTCTCATTTTTGCTTAGGTTTTTCTAAATAGTCAGGCCTAGCCTCTCATTTTTACCTAGGCCTTTTGACTTGTCCGGTCTTTACTTCTCATTTTTGCCTAAGTTTCCCTTTCGGGTTTCCAACTTAGCCGGGTGTATGTATATACGTGTATATATATATATATTCATAATTTTGAATTTGTTTGTGTAGCACAAAATGCCCCAAAGTTGGGCTTCATACTACAAAAGATAGTAAAAAAAGAAAAAATTTACACCACCAAAGTGTTCATCCAAAACATTCCCCAACAAAGTAATAACCATCTAAAGATTGGACCACCAAAGATTCTACCAATTTCCCAAAACCAACAAAAAATAAAGCAGCATCAAGAACACAAAGAAGTACAAGATTGAAACTCCTAAGTGTTTCACTACTACGACACAAGAATGCCCCCCAGAACAACTACTAAGGTCACCTTCTAACTCCAATCCCCCTCCCTAAATTAATTCACACATTTTCCTCAATGTATGTGACCGGTAAACAAGAGAGATTGAAGGTATCGAACGATCAAATTTCTTCATTGTCTTGAAATTCATCATGAGGATCCCTGCAAAGACATTAAAACCAAGAGTAACACTGTTCCATACAAACCTTTGATAACTATCATTCTCAAAAGTTAACATCAAACACATCCAATCACCACAAAAATATCGAAACCTACTAAATCAAAATGAAAATATTGAGATTTTATTCTTGGATTTTCTCCTCAAGGAGGGGATTTCCCTCCTTGTCCTTCGTAAAATTTCCCCATTCTAAATAAGGTTTCAACCTTTGCCCAATGACTAACCACTTGATGGAACTATCTTCATCCTTTATCTCTATGGCTTATTGTTTATAAACCTTGGTCACCACATAAGGATATCCCCAACATGACCGCAATTTACGCGGAAAAAAATAGAACAAAGATTTGTGTAAAAGGACTTTTGTCCCACAAAAAAGTCAATTTTCACTATCTTCTGATCATATTGTGCTTTTTTCTTTTTCTTGTAAATCAGTGCAGTATTGTAGGAGTTGTACCTAAATTCTTCAATTTCTTGGAGTTGCGATTTCCTTGCTTCCCGGCTTCATCAAATTTCATATTCAAACTTTTAAAAGCCTAATATGTTTAGAACTCAAGCTCCGCTGGGAGGTGGCATCTCTTACCATAGAGAATTTGGAAAGGTGATATGCCTATGGGGGTTTTACATACGGTCTAATATGCCCAAAGCATATCATCCAACCTATCACTCCAATCCTTGTTAGATGGATTTACCAGATTTTCAAAGATGTTCTTGATTTCTCGGTTGGATTTTTATCTTATCCATTTGTTTGTGGCTGGTAAGAGGTGGATGTTCTATGGGTCACACAATATCTTTAGCAAGGCTCCCATGATTTTATTACAAAAGTGAGTAATTCTATCACTAATTATGGTTCGGAGTATACCAAACCGTGAGAAAATGTTGGATTTGAGCAAACTCATCACGGTTTTTGCACCATTATTATTTGTGGCTTTGGCCTTGACCCATTTTAACATATAGTACACCACCACTAGAATATAATAATTTCCATGGAACATGGGGAAAGAGCCCGTGAAATCCATCCCCCACACATCAAACATCCCAACTGGCATTGGGAGTACTCGGGCCATCTCATTTTTGAATGAGATGTTGCCCATGTTTTGGCACCTATCACAAGCTAAAATGAACTCTCGGGTATGCTTCAACATGTTGAGCCAATGAAGTCCATATTCCTCCACTCTCTTAATGGTTCTTTTATACCTGAAATGTAAACCTACGGTGGAGGAATGACAAAGTAAGGATAGGCTCCAAGTCCTCTTTAGAATAAATCTTCTAATCTCTTGATTAGAGAAATGTTTCCAAGGGTAAGGATCGTCCCAAAAGTATTCCTTTGTCTCATTCACTCGCCTTATTTTCCAATTTTGACCAAAGTAGGGGGAAACTCCCCCGTTGCAAGGTAATTTACTATATCAGCATAACAAGGTTGGCCAGTTGTCACACCGAACAATTGTTCGTTGGGAAATTCTTCCCAGATGTGTTCCAATTTAGCTTTTTCCATGGTGGGATATAAGCTCTCAAGTGTTGGCAATCTACCTAAATACTCAGCCACTACATTCTAACTTACCTTTTTATCTCCCACCTCAAGATCAAACTCACTCAAAATAAGTATCCACCTAATGAGAATAGGTTTTGCCTCTTTCTTAGTCATCAAATAACGGAGAGCGACATGGTATATACAATGACCTTGGTGCCTGAGAGATACTATCTAAAATTTTCAAGTGCAAAAACTATAACCAGTAACTCTTTCTCTGTAGTAGAGTAGTTATGTTGGGCATCATTAAGAGTGATGAATAGTAAATGGAATGTGGAAGTCTCCCTACCCTTTGGCCTAAAACTGCTCCTATTGCATAATCACTTGTATCACACATTATTTCCAAAGCTAGAGACCAATTCGGGGGTTGGATAATGAGGGCAGTAAAAAGCATTTTCTTCAAAGTGTTAAAGGTTTTTCTAAATTCCTCATAAACAATAAAATCAACGTCCTTTTGCAATAATTTGCACAATGGAGAATAAATCTTAGAGAAATCCTTAATGAATTTCTCGTAAAATCTGGCTTGGTCTAAGAATGACCTAATGTCTATCACACAAGTATGGTGAGGATGGAATTTAATGGTATCTACTTTAGTCTTGTCTACTTATAGACCTTAGCGCCAAAACAACATAAACTAGAACAATACCTTTTTCCACCATAAAGTGGCATTTCTCGAAGTTTAAGACTGAGTTGGTGTCAATACACCTTTCTAACACAAGTTCTAGATGTCGTAAGCATGAGTCCAAAGAATCTCCATGAATAGAGAAATCATCCTTGAAAACTTCGATGAAGTACTCTATAAACTCTGAGAAGATACTGACCATACACCTCTGAATTGTACACGGTGCATTGCACAAGCCAAAGGCATACACATATAGAAAAAAGTTCCAAAGGGGCAAGTAAATGTAGTTTTCTGTCGATCTTATGGATCGATGACTATTTTGAAGTATCCTGAATAGCCATCGAGGAAACAATAGTGTGAGCGATCAGGCATTGCACAAGCCAAAAGGCATGCACATGTAGAAGAAAGTGCCAAAGAGGCACGTAAATGTAGTTTTCTTTTGATCTTTTGGATCGATGACTATTTGGAAGTATCTTGAATAGCTAACAAGGAAACAATAGTGTGAGCGATCGGCTAATCTTTCAAGTATTTGGTCAATGAAAGGCAAGGAAAATTATCCTAGTGAGTTACTACATTTAAGCGGGGATAATCAATACAAACTCGCCACCCATTTTGAATATGGGTGGGGGAAAATCCCCATCCTTGTTCTCTACCATGGTCATCCAACTCTTTTTTGGCACCACTTAAGTGGGACTCACCCATTTACTACCGAAGATATGATATTTCACCTCTGCATTAAATAGTTTAAGTACTTCACCTTTGACTACTTTTATCATTGGCGGGCTTAACCGCATTTGAGGTTGGCGTATGGGTTTTGTATCCTTTTTAAATAATATAAGATGCATGCAAGTTGAGAGAATTATACCTTTGATGCCAACTAAAGTCCAACCTATGGCTCCCTTAAAATTCTTTAGCACCTTAATCAGCCTATTTTCTTGGTCACTAGTGAGCTTACTAGAAATAATCACCGATAATGTCTCACCCTTACCTAAGAAAGCATACTTCAAGTCTTTGGGTGAAGGCTTAAGTTCGACTACAGGTGGTTCTTCTATTGAAGGCTTGGTCTCAAGCATCTCTAGGTCATCTAAGTTCTCGGGTAAGGTCTCTATGTGAGTATCAACTCGGGGCTCAACTTCCCCCAAGCTCTCCACTAGACTGGTGTTTCTAGTATCAACATGATTATCGCCAAGGGTTAATCAACTAAGGCTACATTCATAGCTTCATCAAAAACCTATTGCGAAATGATGTCAAGATCATCACTCATAGCGAGGGAAGACTCATCAAAAATATAATTCAATTGTTTATTCATGTTGAACTCCACAATATTATCACCACAATCTAATGTAACCTTTCTTCTATGCATATTGACTTTAATCCTAACAATTTTCAAGAAAGGTCTCCCAAAAAATATTGAGGTGGTATCCTTCTCGTTAACTATATCTAGGACATAAAAATTGGTTGGAAATGTTAGCCCACTTAATTGGATCATCACATCTTTCACTATTCCTCTTGGGTATATGGTAGAGCTTGGCCAAATGGACTACCACTCCAGTGCCATGCCTTTTTGGTAAATTCAATCATCTATACAGATAGTAAGGTTTAACATTATTTGATGCCTCTAAATCCATCATAGCATCTCTAATCAAAGTATCATGAATTGTACAAGGGATAAAAAACATGCCATAATCTTTACACTTAGGGGCAAGATCAATTTGCATGAGAGAAGAAGGTTGCTTTGCCATTTCATGGCTAAACTCATACTTTGGATCAAATAATTTGTTCAACACTTCTTTGAATTTAGGCACAAAATTGATACTATCAAAGATAGAAGTACTTAACTCACAATGGCTGAGAAAAATGGATGATTCCTTACTGGTTTCCCTAGTGCACTCATTTCAAATCCTATTAGAAGGAGGAAGTTATGGAGCTTCCTAGTTAAATAGCTTACGCTTCCCCACCAGTTTACTCACCTGCCCTATCTACTCAGTCACTTGCTCCCCAACTCTCTCAACACATGAGGAGCATTGATTTTGGATTGAGTCACTTGGCTAAAGCTCCAAGTATTTCGTCACAAGTGGTCCTGGGGGTGTGTTCCTTGACCAAACCAGGTGAGTTGAGGCATGATTTCTATGCTCCTTCTCGTAGGTCTTGTAATGCAGAAAATTCCATTTTCTCATCATATTCACTCAACAATGAGCAAGTCTCCGTAGGGTGATCAAAGTGACAACATTACAGTGTTTCATAAGCTGAACACTTTCTCCCCACATTTTCCTTCAAAAATAAATAAAAATAAAAACAAAAACAAAAATGAATACAACACTACTTACTCAGCTAACACGTTATGCAAGTTAACTACTAGACCGTTAAACTAAATCCATCGCGCAAAAAATTGACATGTCCCTCCCAGGCATCGTTAAACAAGAGAGGAGGACAGTTAGGGCTCAAAGATAAGATTTATATGTTGCTCCCGTTCCTACTACTACACTACTAAGAATGGTAAATAGTTGCAAGTATCGGGGTCTTTCACAGAGATGTAAGGAATTTAATAATCAACTAAACACAACTGCGGTTGGGTCGTCAATCCGACCACTTGTTAGGAATAAAAAATTTTGTGAAAATAGTCTTTGGGGGAGTTGTATTAGCAACTACTAGCATGAATTTGATAACGAAATGAAAAATAACAATCGGGGATTATTTGCGTAACATGGTAAATGTTATTTCGATTATCGATTTCATCAAATATAAGAACTAAACTCTATTCTAGTGTTTGTCTCATGTGGCGCGGGCAATGCTTTCCCCAATCTGTCACAGAGAGCTGTGCATACAAAATTTTCCACCAGGCTCACCTCCACAACTAGGAGAGTGCAATAATGGCTATGGCTTATTCTGCAAGTCTGATTCTCCCCCGTGCGATTAAGTCCCGGATGGAACACCACCAACGAACTACCCCTAGGCTTACAAAGTTAAAGGAAGTAGTCGTCTTAACGATGGTTCTAGGATCACAAAGATAATTCTAGTTTTCTGCCTAACCTGTATCCTGAACCCTTCAGACCTCTTTGATTGGTTAATATATACATGTTAGATCGTGATGATTAACAATGGTAACATTCGTGCACACGTACAATTCTGGACTATCGTCACCCTAAGCACATCTAGGTTTCCTTAACCAGGGAGTAGAAATAGTGCACTGACATGAAATTAGACTCAATTGTGTGCCAATAAAGTGTGACAGTCATGCAATTCACAAGAATATTAACAACAAGACAACATAATAATCACAAAACATATAAAAAAGAGGCTGATCTAGAAATCTCAATAAATAAAAATTAGCACATGAATACAAATATAATTCCAAGTAAGATCCCCACTCACTAAGAATTGAACCAAGTATTTCATTGGATTCAACACCTTTAGGAAAAAGAAAAATATAAAGATGAAAAAGAAAAGAACCAAGAGAGAAGGAATAGTGTCTTCCCTCTCTAGCCTACTAGTAAGATCAAAAAATGAGCATAAAATTAAACCCTAGTAGACAAAAGTCCATAAATATAGTAGTAGGGAATTTGGCCCAAAAATTGACTGGTTGAAAACCCTAGAAGCTGCCACTTGCGCAGAGGATACCTCGTGCCACTACCCATGCTGGCCAAAAGGGCTCATGTTGGCATAGCATGCCGGCCTTGCCACGGGCCGTGATGGTGATGCTTTCATCGAATAGACTCTGGTATGGGCTATTCCACCTCGTGCATGTGTGGCACGTGTCATCCATCGTGGACCATCGGCCGGGTCTTTGTTTTGCTCCCTCTAATCCGTGCCATGCATCGTTTGGCTCACCTCATCGGCTGGAACCTCCATTTTCTCAGTACTTCAATGCATCCCACATTATTCTTCACACCTCGTGGGCTAGTCTTGGTATTTACAACTTGAAACGGCATGGTTCGTGTAAAAAAATATCTCACTCCCATACATAGCCGAGTTTTGGATAAAAAAGATGATCCCTCATCTTGGAATTTAACACGGCCCATGTCAGGTGGTACGCGACGTGCCAAGCCTCCTTGACACGGTTCCTGACTTTGTGTAGGCTATGCTAGCTTTTTGCTCATGCTGGGCTTGTGCGGTCTGCGCCTACCGTGGCTGGTTTGCTTAGCTGACTTCTTTGCTCCGCTACGGGTGAACTGTTAGTTGATTTGGGATTTCTTGTAATCAATTTTATAGCGCTCGAGAAGACAAATCCAATGGTGATGATCTTAAATTTTTTTTCTTCTCATATTTTTCCATAACTCCATTTAACCTCGATGAACGATCCCTCGGTTTCTTCTTTGGCCTTCTTGAACTTTGAATTTGCCTTTCTAGGTCTCAATTCCATCTACTGCCACGATTTGGAGTCTGTGTCCTTCAATTTACTACCATCCTTATGAATGACCTTCGATATCTTCTTCTATCCTTGCAAATGACCTCTAAATATCTGCACCACCCTTGCATATGATCTTCTACAAAAGAAAAGGAAAATGATCTCACGAGCAACCTACTAATTAGATCAAAGAGGAAGATCTAGGTGCTAGTGAACACAAAATGTCCATTAGTTGCAATTATATCTACAAAATGTGGTATTTAGACAAGAAAACCAATAATGGTCGTTTAAACCCTTTGTCATGCAAAACAAAATAAAACTACTAATCAACCAAACAAAAGATGATAATAAATGTGTTAAATGCATCGGCTAACGCATGTATAATGGTTCACATCATGCCTAAAGGCTAGCAACCTTTAATTTGTGGGTTAGTGATGTGGTTCATGGGCTAGGTATACACAAATCAGGTAGTGTTAAAATATATAAGGTGTCAAAATTTTATCAAACAAAAAGACAAGATTTACATCAAACGATCAAAATTTAACTTTAAAACACATGATTTTAGTGGAAAGAAGGAATTCTTAAAAAATATCATATAGTTTGGTACAACCTATCCGTCATCATGTTACCTTCTGGGAGAAATTCCCTAAGATATTCAAGACTTTCAGCCAACAACTTACCCAAATTTAGCCTTTAAATTCATTATCCTGAGAGTTGCACTCATTACCGAAAGTTTTGAACCATTGTACAATGGCGTCTCTTTGTCATCAAGTAAAGCTTTTAATGCCTTGGGTACCATGTAACTCTCTCAGAATATTCTCAACTATTTCATCAAATTCTGTATTCCCATCTGATTCATCTTCCATATTTGTTTTACTCAAATCAATCATCCCCGCCGATTCTCTAACTTCCCCATGCCATACCCAACGAGTGTAGGAAGTTTAAAATCCCCATATTATTAGATGTCCCTGTAACTTCTTCCTCGTTGGATACATATTGTTCATACAATCTTTACACGGGCATCAGGATTGTACAACACCATTTTAGATGCATCTTCAAATGCTACCGTAAGAAAAGTTTAAATCAATGACATGTAATCAGGTGATTTTCTAAGATCATCACCAATGAGTACATCACGTTCTGTTATGCTAAAAGTAAATAAAATCAACCCAATAGCGTTCTCACAACAATAATCATAAACCTAAACACTAGTTAACCTTAATGCAAACCCTAATTTAAGATTTATATAATAAACTCAAGTAAAAACAATAATAATTATGTCCAATGGAATTTTAGACAGCTTACCTTCTCCAATGAATACAATCCTCTTCTATGAACAAGGAAAGGGAGAAACTCCTTAAAATTTGATTGTTTATAAAGTTTTGAAGAACCGAACACATTTTTTTTAATTATATAGATTGATTTCCTAGTTCCAAACCCACACTCAAAACATTGTACATAAAAAATTAACATTCCGAGTTCGTAACCTTACCCCCTCAGGTCTTTCCAAACTAGGAACAACAATCATCTTTTCACAAATGTAAAAAACAAGGCGTTACGGATTCAAAAGCCATTTCCTCCCTTATTCCAAACTCGGAACATACCAAATTAAAGGCGGTTCGACAAAATCATCTTTAGTTGGGGCTAATTAAAGGCGGTTATTTTAAACAACCTTAAATGGAAAAATAACTAACTTCAAATGGATTTTTCCTAGGTCGACCATGATTTTCGAGTTTGGAACAGGTAAAATAAGGCAGTTCTGCACTTTTTTCCTTAACCTCCCTCTATGGACGCCTTTAATGAGATGCTCTCTACTAGTGGTTACTCTTTTAGTAAAGAAGACTAAATAACACCCATGCTTCCGGAAGAGTTAATATCTCCATTACATAACCATTTCCTAGCCTGGCGCACGATTTAAAATAAGTGAATGTGGATATTTCCATGCACATAAGTGATGTGGTCCATTAGCTACTAGTGGTCATGGACTAATTTTTCCCTCATTTCCATGCAATGTGCCAGGTTTTTACTACAATACTTGATGTTTCATTTTCAGTACTTGATGATTCAACCAAATTCTATGATAGCTTTTAAGAATTCCTTCTTTCCACTAAACTCATGTGTTTTAAAGTTAAATTTTGATCGTTTGATGTAAACTATCATAGAGTTTTGATCGTTTAATGTATTTCTAAATTCCAAGATGAGGGATAATCTTTTCTCTCCAAAACTCAGCTATATATGGGAGAATGATTTTTTTTACACGAACCATGCCGTTTCAACTTACAAATGCTAAGACTAGCCACGAGGTGTGAAGAATGATGTGGGATGCATTGAAGTACTGAGAAAATGGAGGTTCCAGCCAATGGGGTGAGCCAAACGATGCATGGAACAGATCAGAGGGAGCAAAACAAAGACCCGTCCGATGGTCTGCGACGGATGACACGTGCCACACCTG
>JAULKJ010301141.1:0-11555 GCA_032355405.1 Rubia balearica | reverse complement strand
GCCTTGAAATTCTCTAAGGAGAGTTAAGAGCAACTTTGTGCTTTTATCACTTTTCTAGAGGATTTTGTGTAACAAGGAAATTGTTGGAAGACTTTGAAGACTTTGAAAACTATCATTGAAGATTTCAAGACTTACATGTGAGCTTTTAAGAAGGTCATTCACAAGAATGGTAGAAGAAGGAAGGCCACTTAAAAAGTGATAGAAGATAATATGAAGAAGGATGATCCGAGAAGAATCAGCCTCCAAGGGTGGTACCATTGGATTCTTCTTCTTGAGTACCATAAAAACGACTATAAGAACTTCAAATAAGGATCAACGGTTCACCCGAAGGAAACAAAACAAAACTGGTTCTGATGTCCGTCGCGAGTCGCGATGATCGTCTACCCAGATTTGCTTTTTGAACTTTTTTGTACTATAAATACTCCTCTCTTTTCCCTTTTTCATAACACTTCTTCTTGGCCCAACATTTTGGCCTCTAAACCCTAGTTTTTCATCTTCTTTTTCTTTCTTTTCTTATTTTCTTTGTAAATATTTGTTCTATGTTATGGGTTTTGATTATCTAGTTTAGTTAACTCCTTGGGAGCATTGTATTGAGGATTCCTTATCTATGTCTTGAGAATCTATATCTATATATTTAATGCATTTGCTATTGTGTATTTAGTGTGTTTGAATTTGATTGTTGAATCCATTAATGCTGTTAGAAGTTTGAGTATATGAATTGCTTCTATGATTATGTGTTAGAGTTTGGAGAAAATAGCTAATTATCCCTTTCTTTGATATGAAATCTAAGAGCATGAGTTAGAGATTCTAATGTTGTTGATGATTTGATGAATGCTAGATAAATGTGATAATGTCAAATTCTTTGTCATGTTTGTTTTGTGTACCAAATGAGAGAGGTTTATGAACATTGAACTTTCTTGACTAATCTTGTATAAATGCCTGAATTGGTTCAAGCTTCGACACGGTGTAGTGTTTATAAGTGTTACCGAGCTTGTTGATTCTTTGTACTTAATTCCATTAGTGGAATACCTTTAGGCGTTGAACGACTAAAGGGGTCATTATTGAGGTTTAGCGAGAGATGTCAAATTAATTCTTGTAAACTACTATCAAATAAGGGTAGAAGATTTATCTTCACAACAAGTAGTAAGAGTGTTGAATATATTATATGTTTAATGATAGATAGAAGGCATGGAAGTAGAAATCAATTTCCGTAATTCGTAATTCGTTTTAACCTCGTTTCAGTGATTGTTGTTTAATTTGTAGATTTACATGGTGTGTTAGTATAACTTGTCTTTAAATTGATAACTTAGAAAAACCAATCCAAACCTCTCCCCCCTCTTTATGTGCTTTTATACATATATGAATACCTTTATATCTAGTGTAGTATTTACTATTATGTGAGCAAACGCTTAGGAAAATCCCTTGTTTCCGTGGATGGCCCCAACTTGACATTATCTACTTAGTTGTAGTTAAGAGCACTTTAGGGCTTAAAATAGTAACTTTGAGAGATACGACAACGACCTCCCAGCGACTCTGTAACTCAGCATCAGGCTCTGCCGATGCAGTTTTTTTTATTTTTCCGACGAGTACTCATTATCCGCCATTTAACACATCCTCCACCATTGCAAATGTTAGTTTACCTATCATAGTGTGGATAGACTTCAGGTTTTTGACATTATATTGTGAAAGTAGAAGGCTTGATGTATATGAGTAATTTGGTTTGATGTTGCACTTGGATTTGCATTCCAGTGTGGTGTGATTCTTTTGAATATCCTACATGCTGATTATTGGATGTGTTCATTGAAATAAAATGGTTAGTTTCCATTCACATTGTGAAGAAATTTTTATGTTTTCAATTTACATTACATAAAATTGATTGTGAAAATGTAAGGCTTGGCTTGATAGATTTTTTAGGAGGAATGATGGATTGGATTTGTATCCCATTGTGGTTTAATATTTTTTTATATCATGCATGTCGATGTTTTTATGGCATGATGCGAGTCTCGACGATTTGGAATGTTATGAACTTCATATTGGTTTAGATCTTTGAAATGTTATATTGGTTTTTTGGAACTGGATTACTTGTTTGAATGATTTATTTCTAGTCTGTTTTTTCTCCTATTAACCCTCACTTTGCTTTTGATCCTTGCATATGCCTCCAAAGGGAAAGAAAAACACTGCTACGGCCAAAAGAAAGAGGGGTGTAACACCCAGCAAAAATGATGAAGAAAATGAGTCGGCCACACCCGTCGTTCCCTTGGCCATACAATTTGAGGAACCCGGTGAGGAAAATGACGCAGTGTCGTCCTCACCAGATGAGGAGCCTGCAGCCAAGAAGGATCCCAACAATAAGGTCGGGACCGATGATGTGTCCAAGGAGAGGGGAAACATGGCAAAGCCTTCGACAAATTTGAGGTTGGATCTTAGTGCAAAAAGTGGGGTACAACCACTTTCCAATCGGTAATGCTCGCTAAAGAGAGGTATTCGGTGTCAGTACGCTTCAATCTATCTGACATAGTTTGCACGAATAATTGGACTGCCTGGACCGAATATTATAACTATGCATTCTGATGGCTAATCAAGTTCGGGACACACATGCATTGGAATAATGTACCTGATGACACCAAGGAGAAGTCGTGGAAGAACATCATGGTAAGTTTATTTCATGATAGATATTATATTATTTCCATTATGAATATTATGTAAATTTATTTCCAAATATGTTCATATAAAATATTACCTAATGTCATTGATTTATTAAATTCAAATGCAGGCGAGCTTTAAGTTTGAGTAGAAATAAACCTCTTCCAGCTTCAAAAATTGAAGGAGTTTGTGTACGTCGCTGCCGACAACGCCCACTGGAATTAGAAATAAAAAATTACAAAAAAATACATCAAGCAGATGGAAGACGACACAAACAAAAAGAAGACAAAACCATGGGAGAAGTACAAATGGATGGAGGAAGAGGAGTGGCACAGATTCTACTTACTGAATTTTTTGATATTGATAGAAAATCAGTGTGATGGCTAGTAACCAATCGAAGAGAAAGGTTTATACACATCAGATTAGAAGGAGCGGTTACAGAGTCACTAGAAAAAGATGGAAGAAGAGAGAGCAAAATTGGTTGTCCGAGGCTTGACAGAGGAGGAAATTGAGCAGGAGATTGGGAACATGGACTTCACTGTGGACAGATCATTGGTCTACCTCGAGTCCACCAAGCTGGCAGATAAGACCACATACATTGACCCGAAGGACAGAGCCGTCGGTGAAGATATTGTAAGTATTTTCATATAATTGGCCATTTTAAAGTATATATTCTAGATAAAAATGTTTACTAGTTAATTTAGGTTTTAATTTTAATATTTTACGACTAATCATATATACTGATGAATGAGGAGGCTGCTAGGGAGACATTGGTCCTGGAACCCGGGGAGAACATCCTAATAACGGCAACTGTAAAAAGGATCACTTGGGGAGGTATATGGGTACTCAGACCAACCTCCCAAAATATGTTTTCCTCCCCCATATTTCTCAAAGTTGGAGCAAATGTGGTAGCAACTCATCTCCTAGCCCAGCAAGAAAAAAGAAGCAACCTGCAGACCAACCGGTGGTGAAGGTGATAGTGGCATACCTTGCCCAGCTTGTCAAGGGGATTACAGCAGCTGGAGGGGTCCAAATACCGGCGGGGCTTGATGATCCCAAGACATTCATTGAAAAGGCTTTAGGCCAAGTCTGCTTGACACAGACCAAGGAAGGAGCTAGTCATGAAGACGACTTCGAGTAATCCACTTGACGTAAGTATCAAAAATCTGAACAAATAACAACAGTTTTGCCTTCTCTTGCAATACCCCCTCCTACTAACTATTATTAAATTGAATCGAATCACATGTTTTTCCAGAAGACCAAGGTCAATACCACGCCTACGAACTTCAAGGGGTGGCAAAAAAATGGAGTGAGACATAGCTTACTAATTTTGCAAAACATGCTAAAAATGATCTGGAAGACTTTAATTGAGTGTTATCATTGGATGAGTAATGGGAAAAAGTGTATTAACATATATATTTCATGATTTCTTTTATTTAACATTTCAGGAATCATTTTTTAGTCAATAGAAAGTTTACAATTTCTTATACAGTTCTATGGGATTAAATATAATCCATTTTCTCTGTGGTTGATCCAGAATGGTGCCCAAATTCAAAAATTAACTTGCTTATATTTTTTGAAAATCTAACACCGGTCATTTCATGAAGTTAGTACCGGTGCTATAATTTGTCAAACATTGTACATTGATTTGAAACCGGTGCTACTAATAAATTTTAAACCGGTGCTAAATAACATGCTATTGACTAGAATTTTCGGTGCTAAAAATATATAAGCATCGGAACAAAAAACGAAGTCAGTGCTGAAAAATAAGCACCAGCATTGATTAGGTGTACTGGTGCCTATTATATGTATATGTTGATATATCTTCGGACACCGGTATGGATATGATTCAGCACATATTGACCGTTACCCAATAATTTGATATGGACATGCCCTTTTTGAACACTGGTATCTAATTTTTTTAAGCACCGGTTCTCTTCCTGCCAGTTCTCAATTTCTAGCACCAGTATGGTTTATCGGTGCTCATAATTCTCCAAATTTGCACCGGGTTGCTTAGGCACCGGTATGACTGCGACAAAATACTAGTGCCATTGTGAGATTCAACTGGTGCCTATGGGGGGTCCCAGTAGTGTTAGTTCAATCATCTCAACACAAAACCTCTCATGTTTACTATTCCTAACAAACAATCGGGTTGACAATCGAGGGTGAACTTTTTGACACTATCTCTTGAACCCCTTTATCCCTGTGGACGACACCTGGACATTTCATTATCTACTTTGTAGTAGATAGAAGTGAGAACATGAACAATAATATAAATTCTCATTTTGAACTGCGATCTTCTTAGTTTCTAACAGCGTCTGTGGGGGTCCTTTTAGTTGTAGAGAAGCATTGAAATCAAAGGCTAGATATGAGACTCTTTATCTTGAAGAAAACCTCTGGTTGAACCTGTTAATAAGATACTTGAAAATCTGAACATTTGAAGATTGAAAACTGATATCCATTCTTAAATATTTTCCTCCCAATCCACTTCCATGAATATTTAGAGTGAATCGTGAATGTTGCATTTGGTTTTCAGAAGTGTTTGGACTGAACATTATGGCACACTTGTCAAAATTCAGTCATTATCATGAGTATCTTGCAAATAAATTAATTGTTTTGGCAGTTTCATCCATATCCCATGTGTTACATTCTGAGAAGATTATGCAATCGTCTGCATACATTAGGTGACTAATCCTTAGACCTCTCTATGATATCTTTAAATATATCTTGGTGTTTGGTAGTATTTTATGTTCCATCCAGGATGATAAAAATTGTTGACATAGTATAAATAAATATAGTGATAATAGACATCATTGTCTGAGGGTTTTTTTGGAGCAAAAAAGGATGATTTATCCCCGTCTAATAGTACCTTATATGAAACAGTTGAAATGCATGACATTAATAGTTGAACCCAATGATCTAGAAATCTTGTCTTTCTTAATAAATTTGCCAGAAAACTCCAAGAAACCTGATTATAAGCTTTACTCATGTCTAATTTGATAGCCATGAAACCCTTTGTTCCCTTTGTTCCTTTTTTTCTCATGAAGCTATTAACTTCATGTGCAAGCAACACACTCTTTGATATGCATCTCCCAGGGAAAAACCCATTCTGAGTATTGCCTTCATTCTGTGTGCCAGAACTTTGGCAATCACTTTGCATTTGACATTACATAAGAAGATAGGTCTGTAGTCCGCTGCAGATGATGGTATTGAACCCTGTGAATGTCCTAATAGCTTCTGATCTTGTTGTTGAGATAGTCTTCTATTACTACTCTACATATAGTTTTCTATCAATTTCTACTGAGTGAGCTGGCGGATACTATTCAGGAGTTGTAAATACAAATTTTCTGATCTGTAACATTTTTAAGATCAATTCTTGCTCGAAAATCCATTGACCAAAATTATCAAAATTTCCTTGTACCACATTAATATTTATACTTTTTGTAGCCCACTTATGTTATAATGAAGTGTTCTTACCACCAAACTTAATCCATGAAATCCTTGATCCCTGATGTCAATAATCAGATTGCTTCTGATGTAAATCCTTCAATTTAAGAGCGCTCCTTGTTGAAGATTGTATAATCTTTTTTTCCAGGTTATCCAAATTTCCATATGAATTGTTACTCCACTTTTGTAGGTGTCTAAGAGTAAACTCTAACTTTGAATTGAGTATTTCCTCAACTCTCCATATATGCTGAAAATGATTTTCTTGTATTCCTCTTATTCATGCCTTTTGTACTATCTGATCCGAAACTAGAAATATCTGATTGTTTTTTTTAAAACCTTTTTCTTGGGTTTTAGATCAAGGATTAAAGGTCCATGATCATAATAATTTATTGGCAAATTAAAAATCTTTGTGTCTGGAAACATATCTTTTCATTGTTTGCTCTGAATACCTCTATCTAATCTCTCATTGATGGTTTCTGGCCGGTCCCTATTGTTAGTATCATTTGGTATCTCTGTGAGTTCAGGTGAATCAATGACTTTATGAAGGCCAGTCTTTATATGTGGGACTGGATTTCCTCCTCTTCTATCTCTTTGTGAAAGTACCTGATTAAAATATCCTAAAATAACTACTAGAAACTGAGAATACCAGCAAAATTCATTTAAACTACTCCAAACTAAAGGTCTACCAGACAACTCCAGGTGACTGTAGATAATTCATAAACACCAACTGAACTTACTAGTGTTCGAAATTAGCAAACCAACAAAGTTTTTAGGTTTAAACATAACGTGAATACTTTAACTACCGCACTAGAAAATAGCTAAACCACTAGATATCCCAATTGGGTCTATATATTTAGCCTTGTTATACATTGAGTTGTCTCTCCAAACTTTCAGGTTCTATTGTTGTGCCATGGTCTCCAAAAGACATAGTATTTCAGGCTTCCTTTTCTCACCAACTAATTGATCTTCTTTTTTGTAAAGGATTGTTAAAGCCTGTACAGTTCCATGAAAGTACTCTCATGATACTTTGGGGAACTCTTTTGGTACAATTCCCTCCAAACCATCTAATTTTCCCTCATCCTCCTTGCTTGTTGATGTTGTTGTACTGCTTTCTTTCAAAAGATCCTTGACTAGAAGAACTTTTCCTGCAAATATAATGTCTCATGTTATCCTAGAAACCATTTGCATTGGAGCACTTACCTCTTCCACTGCTCTATCAAGGATCTTTTAAATATACGTCAACTTTTAAATTAAGAACACTGTGCAACGCGCTTTGAAACCTGACTAGTTTTCACATAATAATTATACATGTAATTCATATGCACTTATTCTATTAAGATGTTTCAAATGCAGTTATCAAACTTACTTAACAAATTAAGCACCTGTTAAATAAATAATGTTCAACTATGACATTAAAAAGTAATTTATCAAATAAACTTAGTTTAATAAGTATTTAATTAAGAGAACGTTTCATGTTACACCGACTAACCATTAGACGAGTGACCTTTCAAACTTCCTTTCAGTAGTTTTTGGGTTAAAATATAAATACTTTATTTTGGCGCCCTTTAAAATATCCTTTAAACAACGGGGACCTTAACGTAATAAAAGAGTTATATTAAATTTTCCAACGCATGTGTTCAACGTCCTCCAACCTCTGCTGATGAAGTTGTTCAAGCAAGAATTTTCTCCAGTTTCGGCGCCTGAGAAATCTCTGAAGAAGCAAGTCCCTAAAATTCCCCCAAATCAAACTCCCCAAGCCCATCCAATTCTCTTGCATCCTCGCCGCCACACTCCATAGCGTCGCCGTTCCTGGCGAAGGAGATTGGAAAGGCGTAACTTTTCAACTTCAACGCTACTAATCTGACGGCGTAGGTGAACTACAGTGTCACTTGCTGCCATGGAGATCAAAGACCGATGAACAGATTTCTGGCAAACACGACAAACACAAAGAGCCTGAGCTATGGTCATAACGAATATGATGAACACGATGAGCCTGAGCATATACACGCAGGGGTGGGGAAAAACCGAAAATCGAATTATCCAAATTCGAATAACCCGAACCGAATTTGATATACGGTTTTCGGATATCCAATTGAATAAACCGAATTCTGAATATGGTTTTTGGATCGGTTTTGGATATTAAAACTCAAACTGAAACCAGAACCGACTAATTAATTAAATAAATTTATAAAAAATAAATTTATAAAAAATTTAAGTTGGAGGACCAATGTTTATATTTAAAAAATTATCCCAAACTCTAAAGCCTAAGTAAGTTTGGGATAATAAGTAAATAATACAAGCTACTCTAAGTAAATTTGTGGAGTGTTTGAAAGTTTGAAAAATGTGAAGCCCTGCACGCTGGAATTGCAGATCAAAAAAGTTTCCACCGCTCCATGCTCTCCCATGTATCATCATTACTGATTCACGCACCACCGTCGATCAGCCCACGCGTCGCGCATCTGCTGCCCTCGTGCCGCTGCCGCTGCTCCATCCTTACACAACAATTAAATTTGTCTTCCACTGCCAGTCACAAGTTTGTTGTGTGTTTGGTGCAATTTGATTTCTCTATTGTGCTTGGATCTGTTCCTGATGACGACCATTACACTTCCATCATTGATCAACTGCATCACCATCAAGCATGATGGTTCCAACTACTCTCACTGGCACACTCAATTTACCTCTGTTTTACGAACTGTCAAATTGATTGTCTATGTTGATGGTTCGATTAAGTACCCTGCGAGCTCGTCCTCCACGAAATCCGATGACAAGGCCTTTGTGGTGCTTATGCTCGTGATGCTTGGATTCAGACAGATCAGCTAGTAAAAAACGCTCTTTTTTATCCCTGAATCATTCTACAATGTTGGCAGTTGATGGTATGGTCACTGCTCCTCAAGTATGGGATGCTTTAGCCACTAAACATCATAATAATTCTCGTGCTCGTCACCTTTATCTCTGTGATAGTTTATATGGAGTTCGTCAAGAAGATGAGTCTGTTTAAGAATATTATGCTCGTTTTAAATATATTCTTGATGAATTGTGCATTCTTGGACATCCTCTTAATGATGAGGATATTGTCGTTGTGTTTTATCAAGCTCGAATGATAAGCTTTCCCAGTTTTCTCCTGCTCAAATGGTGAAAGATCATTCACCTCCTTTGTATACCATTGTTGTTGATACTGAGGGTTTAGAATTTTCATTCAAAGCTTGCTCGTCTATCTCTAGACCGACACCCTCATTTTTTAAAGTGTTAAATGAACCATTGACTAGACAAACAATGTTTTCATCTAACCTATGATGAATATTTCGACAAAGTTAACAAATGAAAAGAGATAATGTCCTTGTCATTTTAAAAAAACAAGTCACTCTTCCCCGCAAATGTCGTCTTATCCTACCATCATCTCTCTGGTGGCACTGAGAAGATATGGATGGAGCCTTCCACCGGCTATTACAACAACTTTCCTACTAGCCACCAGAATCCTTCCACTGTCACCAGTCACCCACCTCTCCTTCAAACCAACCACCACATTCAGTGACGAAATTAAGGGGGTCGAGCCGGTGCAGTTGCCCCACCTCAGTTCTGGCAGTTAAGAGAGTTTTTTCTTCCCCTGAAAGTTTTTACTGCGTCCATGAGCTTCTCAGAATTTTGGGAAGAAGACATTTTATTTTTGTCGTATAATTCAACCCCCATTAAATATGGTATGTTAGGAAATTAAGTATGTTAAGGTGATGGTCCAATAGTATTTTAACAAGTGGCAAATAATTTGAGGAAAAAATGAAAAAAATAGAAATAAAGAACTAACTTTTAACTTCTCATCCATATACCCTTGTCATGATATTATTGGACCATCACCCCCACATATTTAATCCCCTAACATACAAAATTTTCTGGTCCTGGTTCCACCACTGACCACATTTCATTGCTTTACCAACTATTTTCTGATACATTCCACACCATCGCCACCACGTCTCCTAGCACCATCACACCCCCAACACAATCTGAATAGTCAAATACTAAACAAACACACACTGTCTCCACAACAACTATCACCAATCATTCTGTAGCAACCCTCAGTATTTGTCTTCACAGGTCCAACAAACACCACATAATACATATAGAAGGTGGTGAGGAATCCCTCTACATAATCACAAGATGCAGAGAGGTATTTCCATGACTGATACGTGCTTCAAGGAGAGGGTTTGGAAAGAGGAAATGGATAACTCGGTGGAGGAGGACAGCTTGTCGAAGGTGGTGATGGGTTTTGGAGTTGGCAACGGTAGAGGAATGAGAGGTGATAGTGAATAAAAGGAGAAGGCATGACATAATGATTGTGAGGAGTTAAGGCCAACCCTAACTATTTAGTGGTCTGAAGCAAACACTACAAAACGAAAGTCCAACAGTGACGCATATTTTATGATAGTTAAATGAAATGTCACAATATTTGCTGCATATTCAGGTGTCACATTAGAGGTAATCATTACGTTGATGAAGACATTAGAGGCAATCATTAACTTTTCAGTATAAATGTACTCACACTTTATTTTATAAAGCACTGAAGACATTTTGATCTCTTCATTAATTATTCCCAGTAAAAGTTTCATTGAAATTGAACCCACCAATCAGAGAGTTTAAGTGGCACATTTGATTGCCGGTTAAGTAAATGATATTTCAAGAAAAAATATGGCTTTTTAAGTAGCACATACTAAAGAACTAAGGGACGTATAATCTTTCCAACATCAATTTCTCTCGCTTCTCTCTACAACTCTCGCTCGTCACTATATAACGTTCATTTTCCACCGGATCTTGCTTCTTCCTCCCGCTGATCATAGTGGATCCTCCTAATAATGGAGGTACAAAGTCATTCCTTGCTGATCTTAAATCGAAATCCCCATCACTTCAGTCTACTCTGCCTAACAATTCCAAAATTCTGCCCAAAACCGAACATCTTGGTGAAGGCTCTTATCTCTACACCGGTGACCAAATCCAAACCCTATATGCCCACTATGCTAATGCCCTTGTCGGCAAATACCTTAAAGAGTGTTTGTCAATGGAACTGCTAGGAAATGCTTTCAAAACTGTAGGATTCGCAGGGAAGTATCAACTAGGATCCTTGGACTTCAAGCATGTACTAATCCGATTCGAGGACACAAACGACTTCCAAAGATACTGGATGAAAGGTACCTAGAGTTTCAATGGAACTTAGCTCAACATTCTCAAATTGACTCCTGATTTTAGCACTCGGTCAGAATCATCAATCGTTCCAATATGGGTAACAATACGCGAGGTACCTTTGCATTATTACAATTCATCTTGTATTCAAGCTATAGGTAACAACATTGGAAACTTTATCAAGAAGAATGCTGCCACTGAATCCTTAACTCGCCCTTCTGTAATCAAATTATGTGTTGAAATTGATTTAATGAAACCTATTAAACATCACATTAGGCTAGGATCTACCACTAACAATA
>JAULKJ010301122.1:0-11557 GCA_032355405.1 Rubia balearica | reverse complement strand
CAAACGCCTCTCTCGGTTCTGAAGGTGGCTGATGAATTGAGATGAGAGAGTATAGTACTGGGGAATCAAATAATCTCCCTCACCATTCTGAAACCTATTCTTCCTCACCATCATCGAGTTCATCAGCTGCAAATCCATTTAGTGCATTAGGGACCGCGTCCAAATCCTCTTTTGCCTTACATGGTTCCAGATGTTCTAGCCGCAGATATACTGATTTACTGAGTGATGAGTAATTTATGGATTGCCGGAAGTTGAATTAGCCATGCTTGATGTCAAACCGCAATCAAGTACAAGTTACTTGAGGATGACTATATGTCTCAAGTAAAACTTCGACAGCTTTAGGTATTTCTTACAATAACCTGTAAGAAATGAAACCACAACTGAACAAGATCACTGAAATTGCAAGAACACATCAAGGTGTTCAATTTCAAGTTTTCTGTCTATCGTATGCATAGCGCTATCTATCCACCGCAAATTTTCAAGTCTTCTCTATTTTTTTTTTCACACCATAAGGTCATTACAAAATGTACGGATCAATATAAATGAGAAATCGCAGCATGAAGTCTAATGCTTCTGTGATCGGACCAAGTCAAAAATGCGTCGCTGTATTAATTAGTGGCAGTAATATAAGTAGTAGACGGAGTTGCCGGTGTGGTTCCAACGACCCTAATTAGTTTCAGAAGAATAATTCTATGGTCGGATGATATTTTATCCCCTCAAACTCTTTTTTAATTATGAATTGATCCCATCAACCGTTGACTAAATATTTGACCAATTTAAAATCTACCGTTATTAGTTACGGAATTATTTTGGAACATAGATGATAAATTGGGTCGTCCCATCCTAAATTACACAAGCTGAAACAACCCAAAGATAGCCCAGTTGACCAGCCTAGAAATCCCCATAGTACCCTTGAAGTTGGAAGAAATTACTGGGCTTGGACTGATTTAATAAGGATTAGGATTTTTATAAACTCTTCGCTCTCCCCCACACACGCATGTGATTAATTTCACTGTTTCCAATTATTTAAAAGCCCCACCCCAAACTAATTTCCTCTCTTTCATTCAAAACTCAAATTTTCCATTACATCTTCATTCCTCTTCATTTTTTTGCAGGTACAATCCCTCTATAATGAGGGGGATTATGTTGGTTATCAAGCTAAACATTGAAACTTTGGAGCCCACACTGACCTTTACTGAAATGGTGATGTTATCGTATTCTCTGCATCTTGAAAAAATTGTATATGCTTATGTGTTCATATCCCGGTCACGTGATGGTTATGTGTGCTGTGAATGAATTTGTTGAGTATGCACATTTTAGATAAAATGATGCAGCATGAAAATTGTAAGTTTCAAAAACTTATTGTTATTCATGTGTTAAACTAGAACTTGTATGTTCCCACAATATCCTTTATTTGGGTTTTTGAAAAACAAGAATACATTTATTTGATATCCCGGGACTTGCATATTCCCAAACTATACCTTTGACTGGGTATTTGGAAAAAAAATAATTACCTTCATTTGATATCCCTACACTTGCATCTCCCCACACTATAGTTGTATTCGATCTTATATTGAGCACCATTTGTGAGAAAAAGTCTTTCTCATGTGCCTCTTTCGTGCCGAAATATCCAGGTTAAAAGGTATCTTATCAGTTGTGTGACATGAGAAAAAAGTTATAGCATAATCCAGAAAAAAATGAATAAACCAAAATCTTCCCTTCAGAGGCAGAAATACTTGAAAACTGGAATTTCAAGCTCAGAAGACAAAAATTATGGCTCCAGATGAGTGATATCTTATCCCTTAATGTAGCTTCTATCCCTGCTACTGCGTGTTTATTCGGCTTGTTGGTGCCATAACTTTCTGTGATATTATGGTGTTGGTGTCATTTATCTTTGTGTTGTTTTTTAGCCTTTAGTGGAACTGATTTGTGTGTGATATTGTCTTGTGCATGCCTATAGCCCTTACGTGATTTGGCATGAACATAACTGTTTTTTGTGTGTGAATTTGTGTGATTTTGGCATTTAAGTGAACTCAGGTGTGTTTGGTGTTGGCATGTTGATGCTTGTGATTGCTGTGTTATTTTGTCATGTTGGTGTTGCGACTAGTGTGTGATTAATGCCACTGATGCAACTAAATTGTGCATGTTTTTTGCCTCATGGTGCATAATTGTGCGGTTGGTTTGCATTCCCAACCAATATATTTTCGCAACAACATTTCATGAAATAATATGCATCTTCCTTAGCACAATACATAGCTTGTGTCATGAATTGCATCTTCCCAAAATAAAATGACACATTAAACAATAACACACTCCTAAGCATATACTTTTAAGGATGTTCACACATATTACAAAACAATAATTAAACTGTGGTTGGGCAGGAACATGTTATGCACACCAAAAAGATATGTTCTGAGGCTTACCAACATTTGCCTACTACCAAACCTTCAAAATGTAATTTCTCTACAATTGAGCTAAATACCCTTCAGCTCTTGGTTGAATGTGATTAGTACCTTATAGTGCGATGAGATGCTCTATACTGCTCCTTACCACTTTCCAGTTTACTTGTAGATGTCTTGGAAGCGTTCCTTCCCTAATCAACCTGTCTTTGTTCATGTGTGCATTTTTGTAGCTGTTGGCACCTTTGTACTTTTAATATTTTGACCATTGCTAGTTGATGTGTAATAGATACTTTGTTCAACGTGGTTGTGTCCTCCCTTTCAAATTCTTCATAAATTGTAGCCAATAGTCTCAACATATTTGCTGAAGCTTTTTCTTGCTGTAATCCTTGATTTGAGTTGAAAAAAACCAAGATCCGAGATGTTTAGGCCTGAAGAGTTTGATGGTTAACTCACTAGGTTAGTAAAGATGCTATCTAAATCTGCGACTGCCACAAATTCTAGGTCATTGTTCCTCATGTGAGGCATTTGCATTGTCTTGTTAGATAAATATTATTTTTCTCATGTGTTGGCCATTTTTCTTTTATAACCGGGAGAAATTCCTCAATTATCTTCTTTCTCGTGACATCTTTTGTGATTTTGGGTACTGGAACAAGCTTCACAGTCCTTATTGGTTTATTCTTGATACTGTTGATTTCTACTTGTTCTTGTACAAATGGAAATATGCGTATCTTCCCATCAAAAAATTAGTTCATCATTTCCCCATAGATTGGTCTGCTGACCGTGTATATGAACATCAGTTTGGGTATATCTGGTTTGTTCTTACATGCACGGTATGACTCTTGTTCATCGGCAGCAAGTAGATACCTAACCATTGGTTGGATGAGATGGAACAATTTCTCGTCTATATTGTCCATGTTTTTGAATATGAGCCGAGTGTCTAATGTTAAGCAAAACACCAACCTGGAAATATATTTTTTTGTTAAGGCTGGCTTTATGTTGTTCGTGTAACTTCTAATAACATTTAATGTCCAAGCTCTTTGAACTGTACTCTTCCCTCTTTTAATCCAATTATTGTTCATCTCACAGTTCTTCTTGAATTTGCAGGCAAAACTCTAAATGCTTCCAAGTCGATCGAATTTTCGTTGGGCCGAAGATGACCAGACATCCAATGACGCAGGTCTAATGGATGGCCTTGTGTGAGCTACTGCCTTGTCCGAGACCAGATCATACTTACAGTTAAAATAAAATAGTTGAACCGAGTAACTACCTCAACCCTCTTAGCATGCTGGATCTTTCCATCGTTATTATGCTCCAATCGGAACTCCTCCAAGTGTTGTCTCTCTTTGTTAGTAAGATTCGTGCCCCGCATTTACCTAAAACAAAACAAAAATCTATGATGAATAGGAAGATGTAGCCAGCTTCTTCGGGAGCTCGGATGGTTCAATGATGTTGTACACTTACCTGGGGCTTTACATTACTACCCTTAACTTTGAATTGTCTTAATTAACGAGTATATATAGACTTGGGTGTATTTGGAAGTATATAGGGACTTGGGTGTATCTGGAAGTATGTTTGTGTTAGATTTTGGCCTTTTGAAAATGTATGTGTAAAAAGGAGGACGAACAATCATTTATACAGGTTGTAAATTTTTTTTGAACTTTCATTATTGTTCACCCTTTTGAATGAACAATAAAATTGGACAAAGTTTTGTGCGAGACGGTCTCGCAGTGAGATCAGAGATTGATTTATAAATAACTGACTTAATTTAGAATGGGGTATTAATTATAGTTTTCAAATTCTTTAGGGACTAATTTGCAAATGAATTAAATTTGACCCTACCCTTACTATTCAACATTTGTTCATCTTCCTCTCATTCTAACCTTTTCATTCTCACTCAAAAACCTTTCGTTTCTCTCTCTAAAACTAATAGTTTTCTCTCCTATTTTCCCCCTTTCCGGCGAACTAGCTCTGCTTTTCCGGCGTGAATCTCTACTTTCATCCGATTTCATTGCTTGATACGCATCAAATCGTGTTGAATGTTTGGAAATCGGAGCTTTTGGTCCAATTTTTAGAGTTTCTTCTCTGTTCGTTTGCTAATTGGATCGCTTTTGCATAAGGTAATACCAATGACCTAGCTTTGTGTTTCATGCCGATAATCACTAATTTTAGCCAATTTTGTTGTTCAATAAGCATTTTTGTCTGTGAACTCTGAGTTTCTATCGGATTTTTTCCATTTTTGCTCTGTTTTCTTGGAAGTTGTTATTGTATTTGATTAGGTAATTGCGACGCTGAAGGTTTATATATATTAGGTTTTTATTGATGTCGATCGTTTTTAAGTGTATTATTTTCTATGTTTATCGTTGTGTAGATGTCGAAGAAAGAAGGTCGAGTTGAATCTATTAGTTTAGATGAAGCTGTGTTGAAAATTGTGAAATCTTACTCCTACCAGCCTTCCGATTCTTCGAAGGTTGCTATAAAGGAGAAGAAGAGGACTTCTTCTCAAGGTTTGTTGTTTCTTTTATGATATTTGGCGGGAATATTTGAATTTATTGCTGTAATTGTTTTTTTTGTCGTCTAGGGTTTTAAGTGATGTTTACTGTTTCAATATGATGTTTCAAGGTTTTCAATTGACTTCCCTTCCTGTTTATGTTGATGTTGTTATTAATGTTTCTTTTGGAAGTGTGTTATGCATGTAGTTCTTTTTATTTTTGTTTTATATTGTTGTTGCTTGATTTTTAAAATTACAGTGTTTCTATTACGATTTTCAGTAGGAGTGATGATTTAAGTATCTCACTTGATGTTTTTATTATTTATGGTTTTACTTGATACTTTACAGTTTCGATTTGATGATACAAGCATTCCAATTGACTTTACTATTACTGTATTGATGTTGCTTTGTACTGTGTGGTTCTATATGTGATGATGGTGCCAGTTTTCATTAGTATGTGTTAACTATTTCTATATGATGTTGTGTGTGAGCTGATTTCACATTTTTTGTCCTTATTTCCATAATGATGTTGTTAGGTCTTCCACTGATGTTTTACCTTCTTTAATGATCATCTATTTTTTAAAATTTGATTATCCTAAATTCTAGTTCTAAACTTGCATTCTGATTAATGTTTCTGACTTTCTATGAATATTTATATATTTGTATGTGTGCTGCTGTGGTGATGTTCATGGTAGTAAGTCTGACAGTGAGGAGAATTCTAGTGATGATGATGAGAACAAATCAGTGAGTGAGGAGAAGCATGATAATTCTGATGAGTAGGAGGAGGGGGATGAAGTTAGGTCAGATGAGAAGGGTCACTGTGATGATTTTGATGAAGAGGTTGATGATGCTGCTGGAAAGTATGATGATTCATATAAGGAAGGTTGCAAAGATGTTGTTGTAAGTAAGAGAGAGTTAGAGAGGAGGGTGAAGAGAAGGGTAAAGGGAAAGGGAAATCTGTTTTTAAAGGGCAATTTGTTGTAAGTAAGAGGGCTAGAGAGGAGGGTGGAGGACTTGTGAAGTCCAAAGTTCCGAAGGTTGTCAATGATGCATCAAGGTATATATATATTTTTTAATCTTGTTATAGTTTTAAGATATGTTTCATCTTTTTTTTTCTTATTTATATATTTTTGCAGCTCGAAGAGAGGCTACTCTACAAAGTGTAGCCCTGGTAAAATTGTGAAGCATTGACTGTTGGGCATATCAGGTCAGTTATTGAGATTGGGTATAAAGGGTTGCTAAAGATTAATTTTAGTATTTTTCCCAGAAATGTGATTCAGTTTCTGGTTTCTTATTTCAATCCAATTAGTTGCTTGCAGCGCATATGTAGTGATAAAGTTTATATTACTAAGGATGATGTTTATTACGCTATGTGTCTGCCTATAAGTGACATGGAGGTTTTAAAAGTTTGTAATTCTGGTAAGGGGAAGAATAGGGATATGGAGTTGAGGCATAAATGGAAGATGGAACTTGGGGTTGATAAACATGATAATATTCCATATGATAGATTGCTGGGTAAAATTTCTTTGTTGAGTGAGGGAGGTGATGATTTTAAGATGTACTTTTTTTTATGTATGTGGTGTGTAATTTCCTTAGTTCTACGTCTAGATGTACTATTGATTTCAAGTTGTTGAGGGTTGTGGAAAATGTGAATGAGATCAGGAACTTGGATGGGTGTTTGTGCTAAAAAAAAGTTTTGTGATGCTGTTGAGAGGTATAACAATGTGTCATTTGATGTTGTAAATGGTTGTATTTTTTGCCTTTGCTATCTTTATCGATTTCCATTTCAAGGAGTCCTATTGCCTACTGCACCCCTCTTAGTCCAGCACTTTAATCACAAGAAGGTTAAGGTCATGTGTAAGTTCATCGGTAGTGATGGTTTTGATGCTTGTTTGATGAGCGACAGCTGCTTTCCTTTGACTTCATGGGAAAATTAAAGTCTGTAGGTCCAGGTCCAGGACCAAGTCATGACACAGCCCGCAGTACCTCTCACTATGTAGTGTTGGAGATTTTGAATGATTTACCCTCTGATGAGAAGATTCTTGCTGAAACTCCTTATGTAAGTTTTTTATTCATATTATGCTTGTTTTTCATATGATGTTTCAATTAATAAGTAATAATGTTGTGTTTTTTTGTAGGATGCTGTTGAGCGGTCAATGAGATTTGCCCATAATATTAAGATCGTTACCCGATCCTATGTGGTTGAGATGATGAAACTGGGTGAAAAAGCTCCAGCTCCAGCCCAAGATGTTGTTCCTCCAGTTTCTATTCCTGTGTTTTCATAGGAATATTTCAGCGATGGTCTGTTTGATCAGATTGATGAAATCATCAAGAAGTCGGTGAAGAAGTACACACCTGAATTTCCAACATTGAAGACTGGAGGAGAACCTTCTTTTGACCTTGGGATTGAGAACTTGGAGGACATGGGAGGGGTTGTTGGTTCTTCTGCTTTTGTACCTGAGAAGAAGGGTACTAAAACTATTCAGAAGAAGGGTGGACAAGCGGCAAAGTCATCGAAGAGATCGAAGAAGAACTAGTAGCATTTTTATGATGTGATAAACTTGTGTTTGTGGATGATGTTGTAAGTATTGTTAGTTGATATTTTAGTATTGTTGGGTTTGGATGTTTTCTGGATGTTTTGGGTTGTGTTAAGCATTTGATATCGAAGTTTATGTGATTCTCATAATTGTGTGGAATTTGAAAATTGGTTTTTGGATTCTGATCTGATGTTGACTTTTTAAAGGAATTCAGTGACAATTCAATGACAGGTTTTGATGTTTTAGGATGTTGATAATAATGCCTATTTTTATGCTTTAACTCTGATTAGTCTATTTGTAGAGTTTTTTTCATCAATGATTATGTATGAAACATTACTTTTTATGTTTTAAAATTAGGATATCACAATTTTAGTATTTGTTTAGTGTATCGGTAAAAAAAATGTCACATTTTGTAGCTGTAACTTTTGGTATATAGAATGTAAAGTCCCAGTAAAATGATCATTTGGCATTTGTAAGTCATCACAACTATCAGTTAAAACATCATATTCCTATAAATTAAATTTCCATACTAAAGCAAGAAACTTATAGAAAACCTATAAATTTTAAAATAATTCCCATAATACACCTTATGTATTACACTGAGTTGAGCAATAATTTTTAATTCAAAATCCTCACATCTTAAAAATATAACATCAAATGAAAGTATTGAAACGTCATATAACAGTACTAAAACATCAAATTTGTTCTGCAAGTTCAGAACTCATCCTTCATCAACTTTGGTGTTCCTTGATTCAGATTATTTGGGCTTTTGAAGTCTTGGACCCAAACTCCTTCTTCTGTGGTTTATTCCTTTCAAACTTTCCTTTCAACCTATTACTTCTTCCCTTTTTTTTGCTCTTTTGGATATAGGACTTCTTAAGCACTTTTTATTGGGGAATCCTTGGTATTTTTTATTGCTGAATGTTCAGTTTTATCTTGATATTTCATTGAAATAAATTGGCACACTGTAGTTGAATCCCATTTCAAACCATTCTCATTTTTTCCACGAGTTTCTCTGTCATCTTCACATTTCAAAACTAAATTGCAGTATTTTCTGAGCATCTCATAGCGTTGTAGTGTCTTTCCTTTCATCTCACTGTTTTGTGTTTATGCACCTCCAAGTACTCTGTCCATGTTTCCTTCTTTCCAATCTTTGTCCATCTCTTGAGTATATAATCTTCAGATATGGTTGTGATGTTGCGCAAGTGGAGCACACGAAGGCTGTGGAAGCACAACAGCCCAACTTCTTCAAAGTATTTGCATGAACACTTGATCTCCACTTTACCATCTCTGAGTCTGTAATAAACCTTCTCTACCTTTGTTTCATTACTTTCTGGGCTGACTTCATAAACATCTTCATGGCCAATGTTGAATTATTTTTTCACTTTACTTGTCATCGCCAGTTTCCACTCTGTTTCAAAGTCCTTGAAAATTTTAAGAGTGTATATCTCTCCGACTTGCTTCAGCAGTACGGGTCATTTTATTGCTGTTATTGGTTTTCCTAATGATCTGCTATACTCTCTGCTTGTCTCTGTGCTTCTCCAACTTTTGATAGTTTTTCCTAAGATTGCAAAAAACTGTGTCAAGTTGGTTGTTTTTGTAGCATTGAAGTTGATTTCTTTGTTAGTACTTTCACTATGCTATGATACAAAGTTCCAGCTGAGAAGAAATCCTTGCTTAGTGCAGTACACCGTTTATCCCGGAGTTCGTACAAGTGCTTGAACCATTCTTTGTCCTGCAGCTGGTAGGTTTCTATCGTGGAATTCCAGCGTCTTTCAAATTATTCTTTATTTGCACAACCTTTAAAATTATGGTCGAATGCCATTCCAAATTCTTCATCACTCTTTACTTTACCGTAGTGACAAATTGCATTTTGTTTCAGGTGCCATAAACAAAGTCTGTGTTTTGTGTTTTTGAATACCTACAAAACAACAACAATTTCAGAACATGCATCATCAACCAGTTTGTTTAAAAGGTCATATACTGCTAGTGGAACATCAATCCTCAATGTAGGATGGTCATGTTGCAGTTTCAAATCCAACAGAAGTTGTACGTATGCCCATGATGGTTTATGTGGTGTCTTAAATCAGGTTGAGTTGATTATTAGAACAAAAGATTATTGACATCACCAGCCACATAATGGTAATTAAATTTGTTTTTTTTTAAATTAAGAACATAAACTTAATAACCTAACAAGTTAGAGTTTTTCAATGAAACATCAACTGAATAATATAACAGGTTAGACCCAAGACATCAACTGACAGAATACTTAAAACATCATAACTAATATGTAAAAGGTTAAACACAGAACTTGAAACATCGATATTCAAACAGAGCATAAAAATACCTCTTTCATTGCCTTTGACAAAGCCAAATCCCGGTCTGTGAATATACTCACTGGATTTTTTCCTCCCATTGATTTTTTGAATACCTTCAGCAGCCATAAAAAGTTTCATCTTTTTCATCTCCAATAAAAATGCATCCAAACATTGCATTCTTCCAATGATTTTTATCCTTACAATCGGAGCACAAATGAGATTATACTTGTTTTTCCGATAAGTGGTGTCAAAATTCACAACATCACCATATAGCATGTAATCTTCTTTCATCATCGAGTCCCACCAAAAGAGTGCGAATATTTTCCTTCATCATCCAGCTTGACTCTAAAAAAGTAGCCTTTCTCGGCAGTAACAATCTGATAAAGCTCGTCTATGATATTTTGAGCATCCCCCCTTCTATAGTGTCTATTCTATACCTGTTCACATAATTAATGTGATCTCTCATAGGGTGTCCTACATTTTCTTCTCCTTGGGCAGTGCATGTAAATACTTGTAACTTGCTGCTGGTTTGAGACCTGCCTTTGCCATAGCTTCGATTGCTCTTGATTTTTCATTTTCAATTCTTCTTTCACTACGCTGCAGGTACTGCCATTTAGATCTTCTGCACTCATGGTTATGCTTAATGAAGTGGTGCTTGATTTTGTAGAATTTTTCATCTACAAGCTTGATTCTGATCTGAGCTTTGCATCCTGTTCTTATAAATGGAAACTACTTTGATTTTCTTTTTCTCTTCCTTTCTGGCTGTAGGGTAGGTGTGTTTTAGTTCTTGAAATAAACTTTCCTTCACATGATGTGAAATATTTTTCCCTAATTACTCCTTGGTTTGATTGTCTTGTTGTTGACTTCCTTACACAAAATCCTAGTGCAGTTGCATGTGCTCGATATAGTTTTTCAAGCTCTTCCCAAGTTCTTGCTCTCACTCCTTGTAAACACTCTCTTGCATCTATCTCCAATAGATTAGGAAAATCATCAGGTAGATTTGTTATTTAAATCACAGATCAATCAGTTTATTTATAAAGTCACAGATCAATTCTATCAGTTTCAGGAACAATTGACTCAGATGGAGAAACATCATACACTTTTGTTAAAACATCAACCCATATAATGGAAACATCACACAACAGTATATGCATGTCAGTTTCTGAATTAGGTGCAGAAGCATCAAACACTTTTATTAAAACATCAATCCATAAAATAGAAACATCACATAGCGGTATATGCAGGTCAGTTTCTGAATCAAATTTCCAATATTTGCTACCCATGCCATCGCTGAGCATCTATTTTTATCACTAAGCATAAGAAATCACTCATTCAGTTTATAGCATGACACACTAGTTCTAACAGCCAATATTCACCAAGAATTAACATTAGATACACAAGTATAAGATACTTTCATTAACACATCAATCTCTATATTTGTAACATCACATAACTATTTATCCTAGTCACACTTTGATACAAATCTACAGAATTATCTATATATACTGGCATAGAGCATTAATTCTGAACTTCAAAATACTCGCAAACTTTTTGAGCTAAAAGATCAGTCGGTATCAAAATATTCACAAGCAATAGGAGCTAAAACATTCGCAAGCAGATAGCATCAGGTTTTATATGATGATTTCGGTATTTAAAACTTACCTTTTACATAATTTTGTTCGATTTCATTAACTGTGCAATTCACCATAGTAATTTTTCGTTCATTGTTCAAAAGACATGTTGATGAATCTTCGGTTTTGCTATCATCTTATTCGAACATCAATTGATCTCCCGATCAGCAAAATAAATGAA
>JAULKJ010301113.1:0-11557 GCA_032355405.1 Rubia balearica | reverse complement strand
ATATATGATTTTACCTAAATTTCTAAATTACTTTCGTATTCTCTTTGTATTTTTATTTCAAATTCAACAAATAATATTTATTGTATATTTTATTTATCTTGAAAAAAATAATTCTAAGACATATTGAATTTCAATTATATGCATTTAAGATAATATATTTTTTTTTGAAGGAAAAAAAAGAATATTAGACCCATTTAGGACCCGTTTTGGACCCAAGACCCGTTTAGACCCATCGGGTTCCGGGTCTAAAATTTTTAGACCCTACGGGTCCGGGTCGGGTCTGGGTCTAACTAAATTTTCTTCGGGTCTGGGTCTTATTAGACCCGACCCATGATCATCCCTACTTGTAAGTGTTTCATATGTAGTTTGTAGGTGTTTCTTTTATAACTTGTACGTGAATAACTCGTAGATGCTTCAACCATCTCTTGTAAGTAGGTGCTTGGACAACAGCTTGTAGGTGCTTCTTTTATAAGTTGTTGTGTGCTATGAAAATAATTTAAAATAAAAAATGATTTCAAGGTGCTTAGCGTACAAGTCATAAGTGCTGCAACAATTACTTGTAAGTGCTTAAACTGTAGATTGTAGGTGCTTCATTAATAACTTAAATGTGCTAGGTAAATAGGTTGAATAAATTATAAGTTCACGGGGCTTAAAGCACAAGTCATAGGTGTTTTAATCATAACTTGTAAGTGCTTAAAATATACTAGTAGTTCGTAAGTGCTTCAAATATAGTTTTAAGGTGCTTCGTCCATAACTTATATGTCTACGAAAGTAATTTTTAAAGAAAAATATTGAAGTGCTTAAAGTACAAGACATAACTTACAAATGTTACGAAAAAAACTTTGTGATTAGAGTACAAATTCTAGGTGTTTCAATGTAACATGCAGGTGCTTCTATTATAACTCGTGTGCTACAAAAACAACTCGATGCTTAGAGCACAACTGGTAGGTGCTTCAACCACCACTTATAAGTACTTTACATGTAACTTGTCGGTGCTATCTTTAAACCTGTGTATGCTACCAAAACAACATGGTACTTAAGTATAACTTGTAAGTGATTTAGTCACCACTTATGAGTAATTCAAATGTAACTTGTAGGTGCTTCTTTTCTAACCTGTGTACACAGTACTTCACGAACCACCTAGAGTAATCCCTCCCCATTTCATTAAATTCAAACTCATAATCTGGCATACCATATATCTCAATGAGATCCAAATGTCCGTTGGGTTCCCCAACATAAATAACTTCACCGCTATTGCACTTGGAATGATACAATACAAGTTAGGCATTTCTCCAAGCCTTTCTTCATCAGCATTGAAGTACATGAATTTATCGTAATGCCAATGGCAGAGAAAATTGGATCTCGTCCACTGGTTCAACTGATCGATGGGATTATATAGAGCTAGAATGGATCTCAGCAAATCCTGATGCAGTGATGCTACAACTTCCGAATGAGAAAGACATCAATCATCAGTGGCGGAACTAGGGCGGGATCTTGGCCGGGACTTGCTGGGGTTGACCGGGGCTGGGCTGGACGGGGCGGGGCGGGAATGAATAGTATAGCCTCGAACCCGGTGCGGCCCCCCTCAGATCCACCGCTGTCCATTATTCAAAAAATTTACATGTATGAACGATAGCTTAGTTAAAAACCTGCTGAGCCCACTTCAAGTTCCTCTTTAGCATTCTTGATCTACAACAAAAGCCGTGTTTTATAGTTTGCATGAACGAATAAAGGCTTGCAAGTGTCATAGATAAGCATGAATTCAACATTCTGTCAACGGCTATTTCGACACAGGAGAAGATGAATGGCATTTTGAAGTATGTTTCTGCTTCTTCATCACTTCAAGAAATGAACAATCACTAGAACTCATCCCAAAACATCCACCACTATTGGCAAAAAGTACTACTCCTTCTCTCCCAACAAAATCTGCACATTTTTTTATCAACTTTCTCAATACACGTTTCACCGTGAATTTCAACTAGTATATAGGCATCAATATCTTCATGTGAGAAATAGTTAGATTCCCTGTATCATGTAGTTTTCAAATATCAAAATTTAAGACATCATTAATATACGTAACTAAAGTTATTGGTTGTCAAACATGAATTGAGAAAATTGAGCAAAAAATGTGCAAATGTGGCTGAGACAAAGGGAGTACTCTAAATTCTAATTCCCCAACAAATACTTTTTCTAAGTCACATGTAATCACCCTTAATTTTAGATTTCTTGTCTAGGGTGTGGAGGACCAGTGAAAAACTTCCATCCATCTAGATGGATGTTTTGACTTTATAATAAAAAATCCCCAACAAATACATGAAACTATGACAAAAAAGAAGAAGTCATGGTGCACAAATTCATTAAAAAAGCAACTTCCAATACATTCTAGTAATGACAAAATCTTGGGAAAGACGGTCTTTCCATAAACTTATGGAAAGACGAGATTTAATTATAATAATAAAGGGTAAAAGGTCTTAGTTGCAACATTAAAATTTTATTATATAACATGTAGTAGTTATAAAGTTTATAACCTGATTCATGCAACCCGAAAATTTTATCTTAATTTCTTCTATTTTAAACTTTAAAACTTGGTCTTTCCATAACTTATGGAAAGAGCGTCTTTCAAGAGACGGACTCTAAATTATTTCACATTATTAAATATGTTAAAAAATATAAAAGTATTTCATGAATTATTTTCATATTTATTTGGTCTTTCCATGACTTATGGAAAGACCAAATTTTAAAGTGTAAATTAAAATAAATGAGAAGATAAAATTTTCGGGTTACATGAATCTAATTATAAACTTTATAATTATTACATGTTGCATAATAAATTTTTAATATTATAATTAAGACATTTTACTTTTTATTATTCTAATTAAACCCTCCGTCTTTCCATAAGACTATGTAAAGACGGTTTTTCCCAAAATTTTGCCTAGGTTTACACTAGAGAAATACGGAGTAAACATTAATTTCAAGCATTATTTATAAAAATGATATATATAAGTATAAATTATTGCACAATATTAAATCAGTTAAAAAATATAAAAGTATTTCATGAATTATTTTCATATTTAGTTCATATTAAAAATATTTAATATAAATTTTGCAATTCATAAACTTAATTTATTAAAATGTTGTATGTGATTTTTAAAAAAATGCAAATCTCTCTATTTATTTAAGTTAAAGTATAACATTCCTACTTATGATATTACTATTTATACTATAGAATTATAAAATAATACTATCTATGTAAAATTATATAACTATTATTCACATTATAAAATTAAAAAAAATATGTTTGTTTTACTTAAAAAGAGTTCATGTGAAAATTATAGTTTTATTAAATCAACCAATATACAATAGGAATAGTAAAATTTTAATATTTTAGTTGAAACTATAATCAGTATTTTATAATTTTTATTTTGATAATAAATATAAAGTTTAATCTTGTCTTGGAGCTGAGAAGACAAAGAGTGAAATGGAAGACTAGAGGGAGGCTACAAACAGGGAAAGGGAATCTCAGTCCCAAGGTAACACTAGGGAATCGCGTTACATTCAATTGGGGAATTGTAAAACCAAAAATAGCGAAAGGGAATGATAAAAAACAACCAAACCCCAACCAAGACTTAAATACAGCTCCCATTGTTGTATATAAGAGAATCAAAATCTCATTCCCTTTCCCTTTCCTGATTCACCCCAACCAAACACCTCCTAAATATATTCTTAATTCCCAACTCCGCGTATTTTACTGGTAAACTATAACAGTTCGTCTAACCCACCAAGACTTAAATACAGCAATGCCACTAACTGGCACACCACAGAAATAGTTGAAGATAACACTCACCACGACACCCTATATTCGGGCCACAGTCCAAAGGTGAGAGCGAGATAATCATCTATAATCTCATTATCAAACATCTATAACTAGAGAAAAGAAATGCCGAGAAAAGTGATAATTACTCCAAAAATATATATGTGATTAAGTTATGCTAACTTGAGCGTCAAAACTTTCTCACTGACGAAAGAACTCGGCGTGAGCCAATTCCAGTCACTATCATCATTCAGAAGGAATACTCCGCATCACTGTCCTTACACATGACCCGTCCACAAGCCATGGACATGTCAGAGACCTAGTTACAATTGTAAAAATTGGGCAAGGATATAACCACACGGATCGGGTTATAACAAATAATTGAGTTCAACCTTCTTATTTTTATGTTGAACTGCCATCCCTTCGATTCAAATCAGCTCAAATCCAAAGCCCTCTTCTGATCCACGACACGTTGATGAAACCTCCAACCTCTATTCCTTCGATCAAACAGCCAATCTATGATTACCAATATGAACTGTAAAAAGTTCAAATTCTCCATGTCGAATACTTAGTCAGAATCGAAATTAATGAAAATTCTCTTAGTCTCCAGTAGGGATGATCACGGGTTTAGAACCCGGCCAAGACCCACAAGGTCTAGGACCGATGGGTCGGGTATGGGTTTAAAAAATTTAGACCCACCAGGATCAGAGTCTGAGTTTGGATCTAAGTTTTTTAAAATGGGTCTAGGTCCGGGTATAAAATATTAAGACCAGACACGACCCATAGACCCACAAAATCCTAACTATATATATAATTTAAAGCTAATTCCTAATCAGTTTCATATTCTCTATCCTTTTTTGGATGGCCGCAACAACTTTCTACAATAGTCCACATTGTATTGTCTCTAACATCTCATCTTACGGTAAGAATTTAAGGTTTTATTCAATATGTCGATTGAATTCAGAATCATGGATTGCACTGAGATATATTATTCGATAAGATTTTGGTAGAGATTACCATAGATTTATCCCTCACAAACATACATAGTTCATTGGAATTATTACGTAATATCGAATTATTACTTCTTACATAGAGAGTTGTTGGATAAGATTTTGTTAGAGATAAATTAAAATAGTAGTTTATCTACGTAGTTCAAGCCTTCTGTAGTAATTTTTTTTTATTTCATCACTAATGTTGTATTATTCGATTGGATTGTTGTAATACGAAGAGATTATTGATTATAAATTTATTTTAGGTTTAGAAATAAAATTGGTATATTATATATTGGGTTAGATTTTGTTTATAAAATTTCAAACCTACGGTAAAACCAATAATATTGTAATATTGGATACTTGAATAGGATTGGATCAGACTACGTATGTGTAATGATTATAAAAAAAATTTAGTTTATGAGAGATTTTCATTTTGGATATTGAATTGTAATACATTACATATGTCTATCGTAAGATATTATCATAAAATGAAGGTGTGAGATTTTATTATATATAGATGGAATTATTTTATATGTAGCATAGACTATAGAAGTAATATTTTGTTATATAAACTGGATATATTTGAAAGATAATATAATATAATTTTTAATTAATGATTTTTAAATCTTGAATCTATAATTGCTCGAGGTTGAAGTATGTTTCTATTATTATATTAATCATTGATTGGGTTACTACATTATGTTTTATTAGGCTACATATATATATAAAGATAGTGTTTTACTTTGCTACATATGTATATCATGACTTTAAGTATTGATTTGTTTGTAATTATTTGTGAATATGTTTCAGTTTGATATAAGATTTCAATATTGATGGAGGGAGAGATTTGTTTCTCGAAAAGTGTCTAGTACTAGACAACCAGATGAAGATGATGGATTCATACAAATTGAAGATGATGATGCCAATCAGCATATTAATCGGAGGAGAAAATCCAAATCAACTAAGAGACAAACATCAGATGTGCAGAAGTCCTTCAATAATGTTAGGTGGTTGAAAAAAGCAATTCGCAAGCATTGCAAAAGAAAATTGGCTTCAAGTGGTGCTCACGGAACCACATACCTTAGAAAATATATGAATACAGTTTGCATAGGTGATCTGCACCTAAAAGCATGTGTTAACCAATGCATTTAGCACATTGAGCATATGCAATGGGGTTTCTTTGTGGTTTCTTATTGAAAAGAAACTACAAAAAACACTAAGAAATCACAAAGGCTCATAAAGGTGGTCTCTTTGTGGTTTCTAAACAAAGAAACCACTATGTGATTAGAGCAAATAGCAACCACTCCATCCCATATTCTTCCTCACTTATGGACCCCCATTTCAGCCCCCGCTTGTATCTACCCCCCTTCCCCCCTGCCCTTATTACCTTTTGTTATTACTCATGTTACCCATTATTGTTCCACTGCAAAAAAAAATTTGGAGTTAAATTAGAGATTTGAATTTTTAAATAGATTGATCTTGGTTTTTTATATTAAAAGGCTACTTTTATATTTTTTAAATTGACATTGAAAAGGTACTTTAAAATTTTCTAGTTGTTTTTATATTTTAATATCTTCCGTGTTGGTAATAATTGGTCAGACTATATCAATATTTTAATTTTCAGTTTTTAATAACTTGTCAGACTAGATCAATATTTTAATTTTCAATTTATAATTGGTCAGACTAAATCACTTTTTTATAGTTATATATTTATTGTAAATTTTCTAATCGGAATAATTTGAAATACAAATGTAATGTTTTTAAAAACTATTTTTCTATTAATTAATTTAAAATCATAAATTAAATTTAAAAATGAAATTACATTTAAAATGTAAATCATAAAAAATGAAATGAAATGAAATTTTAAAATTAAAAATGTAGTATTAAAGTTCAAATTATTTTGGGTAGGAAGATTTATTTAAATTAAATATTAATGATGAAATTAATGAGTAGGACCATGGAGTGGTTTCTTAGTAATTTCTAACATTATGGAGGTAAAAATGGAGTGGTTGCTTTGTGGTTGCTTTTGGTGAGGTGGAAGAGAGAGATTGAATATTTAATTGAAAGAAATCACAAGAGTGGTCTCTTCCATTGCACATGGCCTTTAGTATCTTTTGTATGGTTGATTGCTAAGTTTAGTTGGGTTTACATCACAAGGGGTTTAGATAGTTTTTGTGGATTTTCTTTCCTAAATCCCTCGTTTTCTAAATTTATTTAGACCTAACGGATGTTATGTCCTTACGAGCATCTAGATCCTATTTCATGAGTTTCATTGTAGATCGCTCGTCAAAAATTGGGAGTAGAGGTCTTTCGCAGAATGATAGTAGATATTTGAAGGACATTCGCAAGGATGGTAGTAAATTGATGGTCAAGCGCTTAATCGTGGTAGTAGATGGAAATGAGCCAAGGAGAAAGGAGTTGAACCCCGAAAAAGATTGAAAACTGGCCCGACCGTGTTATACTGCCAAGGCCAGCCAAAATGGTGGTGCGACTAAGTAAGGGTGTGGGCAGTGTGCTATTGCACGGCCCGTGCCATTCGATTGGCTCATGCGGCTAAGTAACTGCACGACATGTGCGCTTCGAAGATCAAGAATGAAGTATCAACTAACGCACTGCAAGGATTTGCACAACCGCACCATCAGAAGAAGGAAATGCTCAGCTCATTTCCGCGACCAGAACGGATCTGCACATGCCGCGCTGTTCAGAAGTTCAAAACATAGTCCCAGCCGGCAGCCCGCAAGGATGTGCATGGCCTCGCCACCCAGAAGAATGAGGGACCACATCCAGCTGGTAGCACGTGCACTATTGCACGGCTCGGGCCCCCATCAAACCTAGGGTTTCTCTAGCTTTTGGGCCTCTTTAAGGACCATTTCTTACCTACTATATAAAGAAGACTATGTTTACCAGGGTTGAAGGGAGAGGAGAGTAGTTAGAAAAAAAACAATTTCTATTCTCCTAGTTTCCAAGAGTAGGTAAAGAGAGAAAGGGAATAACCCTTCTCTCTTCTTTTAATATTCCTAGTTTTTCCCTATGACATTGAATCCAATGGTAAAATAGGGTTCAATGCTTATGATGTAGATTATTTTCCTGGGGATCTTATTTGTATTCATAATTTGGTAGATATTTTTTGAGATTCTAAGTCTCCTTATCCTTTTATGTTTATGAATATCATGTTTTCTTTGTCCTTTACATTCTTGTAAAATGCATGTTAGATATCCTATGTTGGCATACACTTTAGTTTATGTTTCATGTGTGGTGCTAGGCTTGTTTGTCCCCTTGGGAGTGTTTGCTAGGGTAACACAAAGAGTGAGAGTCCTCGGCCATGTGGGCATATGAATGTAGGTTGTGAGCACCACTCTGATGACCGTACATTAGTAGACTTGAAGGTTGTACCCCGATAGGTGAGGGCATGATAGTGTGTAGAAACTATGGTTGTGTAAATCGATCATTGTCAGTTCAACCCTAGAGTCATTATGAGATACCAATCCTTTTACCTCTATAGGCTTAGGGATAAGTGTTCATAGTGGAGGCATGAGATGTAATTCATTACGAGAAAGAGGAGCGCATAGCGGTTGGACCGTTTGATGCACTTACCTAATTACGGAGGAGATGTTGATAGAATAAGATGTGGGTATCTTTGTGTGACAGACAAAGGGTAGACATAAACATTGGGATAGGTTTATATGTATGCATTAGATAGAACCTAGGATCAAAGTATTCTACCGATCATGTAATGCAAATGTCCCCAAGTCTTAACTTAATACAGTTTGATCTCTTATTTTACATGCTTAGTTTTTATAGACAACCACCCTCCCCCCGTCCCTAAACCATGTTCACTACACTAACTATTCTCGACACACATTCGGAGTGCGCCTGATTGTGAATTCTGCGCAGTTAGCTTTTGAATCCTAGCATCTCTGTGGAAGACCCTGAACTTGCCACTAGCAACCCTTTGGTAGTTTATAGTGAGTACGGAATCAACAATATAAATTTCTATTTTTGGTCTCTTGTCTACGGGCTAGTGGATCTCCCGTGGAGTGTGGATCAACAGGAAGACATTCGATACTTACGCGTTGACAAACACAATTGAGTATGAAGTCGAAAGATGATGGATAAGTTTCTTTAGATATTCAAAGAAAGGTTGGTGTATTTGTTCAAGAGTTTTCCAGTTGACAGTTGGTCAATCTGGTGCTTATGCGTGAATATCAATTGAGTATGGTTGAGCATATCGGCTTTATTAGATTTGTGCATAGCCTCAATCCTTCTTTCAAGATAATGTCAAGGAATACTTTGAAACGTGATATAGTTAAGAAATTTATTAAAGATAAAAAAAATCTATCAATGCATTGCTCAAACACAATGATAACAAGATATACATCACGACTGATGTGTGGACCCTTCTATTCAAAAGAAGGGTTATAAGATTGTGACGACACATTTTATAGACCATGAATGGATTCCACAAAATTGAACCGAGGTATAATTTTTTAAATTAATTATCTTTGGTTAAATTATTATTTTTAAAATTCATTATAAATTGCATCTACATTATTTTATAATAATATCAATGTTTATATTATAGGTTTTGTTATGTGTCCAGTCTACATACTAAAGGAATAATTGCAAAGGTTTTGATGGAAAGTCTAACTCAATATTCATGGAAAAATAAGCCACCGTGTGTGGTAGTTATAATTGTAGTACTAATGATGGAATGGTAAATATTTTGTTGAAAAAGTTTGAAAGAGGGACACTAATGTTAGGTGGGAACTTTTTGCATATGCGTTGTAGTGCTCATATTCATAATTTGGTCTTTCAAGAATCAAGATAGATTAGATGTGATCAAATGTGGAATTGAGGTGGTTTGAGAGTGTGTTTCATTTTGGATGACAATTCCTAAACGAATGGAGAAATTTGATAAACCTTGTCGGTTTTTAAACTTGCCTAATCTGAAACACATGGTTCTTGATTGTAAATCAAGGTGGAACTCGATATTTTAATGCTTCAAATTATTTTTCCTTTTAATGACGTGTTCATGAGATTAAAGCGGTTAAATAAAAGGATGAAGTTTGTGTTGTTACTAGTGAGAATGATTGGACTTTGGCTGCAATGGTTTGTGAGAAGTTAGAATTTTTTTACAAGACTACAAACACATTTTCAGGTAGGAAATTTGTGAACATCAACTCTTTTTTTTTTTGGAAAATATGTGCCATTGGAATTGCTTTGAAACAATGGTTTGCAAGTGATGTTGAGATTATTAGGAAGATGGCCAATAGCATGATTGTAAAATTTGACAAGTATTAGCATGATATTAGTGCAACTTTGGCTATTGCTACAATATTGGATTTAAGAAATAAAATGGAGTATGTGGAATATTATTATGAAAAGTTCTATGGTGATGGAGCTAAAGTGAAACTAAAAAAAATTAGGAAGATTCTTGATGACCTTGTTGTGGAGTGTCAAAGAAAAGGTGATGAGATGAGTGATTAAGAACCACTTCATGGAACTAGCAAGAAAAGAGCAGCTGAAACTTCTTTTGAAGATGATGAGGATGAATATGCCCAAGTCAAGAAAATAAAGAAGAGAAAGGTGAATGTGAAGTGTGAAGTTGATGAATATTTGAATGAAGATCAACTACCTGATGATAACGAGTTTGATATTATCTTTTGATGGAAAATGAGGTTAAATATCCTACTTTGCAGAAGATTGCGATGAGACGTCAAATGCATGTATTTTTCGAACCATTTAACATCTCTTTTGTTATATTTTTATTGAAATATTGCCATATTTAGGTAGAATTACATTATAAGGGGTTTAGATAACCATTTTTGGTCATATCTAAATCCTTCATTTTGTAACCTCTTTTGAGTCTAAGGGATTTTTGGTCCTTACGAGCATCTAGATTCCTTTTGTGATTTTAATTTGTAGATTGCTCGTAAGTACTTTGGAATATTTTAGTGAAGGACATTTGCAAGGATGGTAGAAGATTGAAGACCCCGAGTCAAAACGTGGTAGAAGCTAAAAGGGTCGAAGAAGGAAGACAAAGAAGCGGATGAATTGTAATCCGGAAGTTTGAACCAATTTTTGGGAATGATCCGAGAAGAACCAGAATTTTAGGGTGGTACCATTGGATTCCTCTTCTTGAGCACTATAAAATCAACTACAAGAACTCTCAAAACGGATAAGCAGCTCACCCGGGGCGAAGCAAAGAAGAAGAGGCAGAACCTCCTCTGTGGGGCGTGGACCTGTGCTGCGGCCCACAGCGAATAAATAAAAAAAGTGGCGGATTCCAGTGCTTGGTCTGTGGGCCATGGACATGCCATGCGGCTCGCAGCGGAGAGATTTTAAATCCATTTTAACCCCTTCTTCTTCACATTCTTCTTCCACCCGATTTTCTCTCCAAAAACCCTAGTTTTTCTTCTTCTTAGTTTTTGTACTTTTTCCATGGATTCTTGTAATTTTTTTATAGCCTTAGCTAATCTAGGTTAAATACACTCTTGGGAGAAATTGGTAAGCACTTTTAGAATGAATTTGTGAGATTTCATTTATCCTATTTTTGCTTTGATTATCAATGTATTTTGTGCTTTCTTGTGTGGTTAATGCATGATTTAGACTAGGGTGATCAACTAGTTGATGATTGTGGGTTAATTATTTGCTAGATTTTTTGTCAAACCCGGGATACTTTGACTTTTTGTCGATGTGATTATCGTTAGTTGATGCTAGGTTATAATTAGGTGTGACAACTAATTATGATTAT
>JAULKJ010301088.1:0-11562 GCA_032355405.1 Rubia balearica | reverse complement strand
ATAGGAGTCTAACAATATCTCACATGATGATATTAGAGTCTATATACTAATTGAAATTTATGGTCAAACATGGTCTGGGAAAGTTGACAAAAAAATAGGCCAAAACTGGTGGGATGGAGGGAATATTACACTACTACAAACTAAAACTAATGCAACACTTTCCTTGCAATATTTATTTAAAATGTTATAATAGCTTATAAACTGTTACTTAAACTTTTGAAAAATGTTACATAAATATTGAAAAAATGCTACATAAATTTTAAAAAGTGTTAAGTTAGGTCTAATGCAATACTTTCTAAAATTTAGGTAACACTTTTCTATATTTTTGTATAACACTTTTCAAAAGTTTAAGTAACACTTTATAAACAATTGTAATATTTTAAATAAATGTCATAGAGAAAATGTTATGATAACTCATATTTGTAGTAGTGTTATGAGATGGAAGAGCTAAATACAATTGTTAAAGATTTGAGATCACATGGGATATTTTAAAAATAATTTTGAAAATTATCCTTGTGTCCATTGTCTATTTCACCACTACCTATGATAAGACAGTATTTTTATAAGCATGTTTCTTAGAGCAATATTTTAATAGAAAAAATTTACTCCCTCCGTCACATAATTATTGACATATTTACTTTTTACGGTGTTCAATGATCATGTTTGACCATCAATATCTCTAGTTACACATAACATTTCAGCAAAAAAAAAATAATATTTAAAAAATAGATGTTAAGATGAATATAACAATATCTCACAATCATACATATATTAATTAATATTTAGAGTTAAAATTTATCAAGTTTGATTTTGAAAAAGTAAATAGGTCAATAATCTTTGGATGAATTAGTATTATATAACTTAATCAGAACCCCGAAATTCTGAATAACCCAATTAATTTGGCCAGCACTTAGATTTCGTTTCAAACAACGGTTGATAGAGACCGACGGAGAAGTGTGAAGACAACGTTTTCACGTCGAATTTTGTGAAGAGGTAAAACCGACAGTATATGCCTTCTGTAACCACCCAAACCTTGAATATATCGAACCACAACTAAAATTATCAACTACTATTGTACTTGCTACCACATAGAGAGACAAAGACCCGAGCTTTACCAGGCCCACGCACTAAAGGTGTAACACACCTACTTTGTAGAAATTTCCATTTTCTGTTCAAAATGAAATAAAGAGTAAAGTGCTAAAATAATTTTATCTTTTAACTGAAAGTGACAATGACTCTGTTTGGTAGAGCTGTGTTTATAAGCAAAACTGGCTTATTTTGAAAGTAAGGGGAGATAGCTTATGCTTTTCCCTAAAAAATAGTTTCTACTTTCAAAATAAGCTGTTTTTTAGCAGTTTACCAAACACAAAAAAATGTTTTGCTTATAAGTACAACAGCTAAAAAGCTGCCAAACAGAGCCAATATAGTCTTGCAATTTGATAAAGTGTCAATCCAACCCAGAACTTGATTGACTTTTAAGTTGACAACAGTTTAGCCGGAATATGGTGAAATGACAATTTTACCCTTTATTAAAAAAGTTTTTTAGAAAAATATGAAATGACTAAATTTCCCTTTCCATTGTTTCCCTTTTCTTCAACGTCTAAAACCTCATTTCCTCATTTCCTTTCAATGTACTATCATAACCTTCTTCGTCTCAAGCAATAGGGAGTGGGCAAACAACGGTGTGGGGGAGCAGCGACAGGGGCTGACCACCGGTGCAAGGCGGGGAAAAGAAATAGGGGCTAAGGTTTCGCGGTTTGGGGGTGCAACAGTGGTGTTGGTGGTGTTTAATTGGGGATATGGTTTTTTACGGGAGTGGCAGTGGGTATCTTCTGGGGCTAGGGTTCTGCGACAGGGCAAGGGTTCCGCAGTAGTGGATTTTATCTTCATCTTTGTCCGTCGTAGGGGTGGCATTCCACCACTCTACTGCAACGGGAGTGATTAGGGTTCCGCGGCGAGGGTGGCTAGGGTTCTGCAGCGGTGATGACTATGTTTCCACAGTGGTAGGTTTTTGGTTTTCGTCTTCGTCGGCGAAGGGGTGACACCCCACCACTCTACCCTTCGTTTGGGGGCAAGGGTTTTGATGGCGGTGGTGGTGTGGTGATTTGGTGGTGGGCGAGGCTGAAGGGAGAGTTGGGATGTGGAGAAGTTGAGGAAAGCTGTGGTGAAGGGTGGTGGCAGGTGCACGGGGAGAGGTGGCGGTGTGGTGAATTGGTGGTCAGAGGAAGCGGGGGGAGATTTGAGATGTGGTGGTGAACTGGTGTTTTCTTTAAAATTTATCGTCTATATCTTTGTTCTGGAGTTTTTCTGCAATGGCGGCGGAGGCGGAGACAGAGACGGAGGTTCGGCGGCAGAGGCGGGTTGTGAAGAAGAAAGAAAATAGGAGGTATAATGTGTATTAATTTTTCCAGTTTTAGTTATAGGAGTATTTTGTTCATTTCAGTATTTGGTCAGTGCCTGAATTCTTTAGTCAATGCCAGAATCAGGCGATTTGATCAATAGTTAGGGTTAGATTGGCACAAGGGGTAGTAAGTTAAGGTTAGATTGACAATTTATAAGATTGTAAGGTTATATTGACACTTTCAATCAATGTTAGGGTTATAAATATATTCCTCCCAAGCAAAACATGTTTATGTTCCTGTTACTAAATTAGATATTTTGGCTCCCCATATCTTCGTCCCATTCTATACTTTTTTATTTTTTAAAATTTAAATCATCACCAGCTACGATGTTTTGGAATCTGACCTCATTTAATTAGATTGGTCAAATACCTCCATCAAGCGATGTTTTTATCATTGTCGTCTCTCTTAATTGGACTATTCGTAAATTAGAAGTTAAAAAATGTCTTTTTGCATGATTTTTAAATGCGGAAGTTTATAACTGTGTTTGCCAGAGTGGTGCTTATAAGAAAAGTTGGCTTATTTTGAAAGCGGGGGAGATCAGCTTTTGATTTCCCCCCCCCAAAATATAGTTTCTGGTTTCAAAATAAGCTATATTTATCACTTTACCAATCAATAAAAAATATGTTACTTACAAACAAAACAACTTACAAGTTTTGCCAAACTGAGCATATATGCACTAACCCGAGAGTTTCGCGCATCTCTCAAAGTCAAATTATATTTTTCATGTACATAAGTCCATACATGGGTTGCAATAGGCTCTGAGAGTTTGGTTTTCTCATTCAACAATTTTTTTACTACCCATGGATTTTAAATGCATCACTTGTGACACCTCTATGTTTGTTTTAAAATACATGGGTCATATACTTGTTTTACTTCTTCACGTGGATGATACAATTCTCACAGGTAGTAGTTCTTCTCTAGTTCATAAATTCATTTCTATTATCTTATCTCAGTTCGGTATGAAGGATTTTGGTATCTCCATTATTTTCTAGGCATTTAGGTGTCGTGTAGTCATTCTGACCTATTTTTACCCCAACTGAGATATGTGTCTGATTTACTAAAGAAATTTCACCTTCAAACTATTATATATGTATGCACACTCACTGTTTCTAGAATTGCGCTATAATCTATTGACGGTGACCTTCTTATCGATCTGAGGGAACATTAATATTTGATTATGCCTTATTCGGATATTACTTATGTTGTTATCATGGTTTCTCAGTTTATGCATTCTCTTCTTACTACTCACCTTCATGTTGTGAATAGAATTTTAGGTATTTGCAGAGTACCTTGGAGTTTGGTCTTTTTCTCCACTTGGAAAGCTTCCTTGCGTTAGTGGTGGATTTTTCTGACATAGATTGGGCTGGCTGTCTTGACCCTCATCGCTCAACCATGGGATATGCCATATTTCTTGAGAAAAAATTGATTTCTTGGTGCTCTAAAAAGCAACATATTTTATCCAAACCCTCAACTAAATTTGAGTAGGGTTGTTGCATACACTACGGCTGAAACAATTTGGCTGTGCCAACTTCTTGCTGATTTGGGGCATTTTTCGTCATCCCCTTACTATCCATTGTGATAATGTTTCCACCACATATCTTGATGCCAATATGATTCATCATGATTGTCTCAAGCATATTGATGTAGACTACCACTTTGTTCGTGATATGGTTACACTTGAAGGTTTTCGTGTTAGACATGTTCTCACTAGTATAGGAGGGGCCTATTAAAGGTAGTTATACTGGACCATTAAAGGCACTTTCTAAATGCCTTTAATAATTCTGCCTTTAATCATTCAGAAAAGAAGGCGGTTTCGAGAACCGTATTTAAAAATCGCAAGCGAAGGCGGTTAAAAACCACCTGTAAATTAGGCCTAGAACTGCCTTTAATTGTTCCCGAGCTCAGAATTGGGTATGTACCTCGTATCTTACACACAATTTCTGAGTTTAGAAACTTCCCTATTTCCAAACTCAGAACTTAGCAATTGCTTAGTTTCATCTCTTTGTAAAATTTCATTTTTATTTCCAGAATCGTGTCGTATTTCCGTTCCATCTTTGGAATTTTTTTGCTGCGTATTTTTTTCTCAGATCATTTCCAAGCTCGAAAACTGTTTCGTGTCACTTGTTTCTGAGTGCGGAAAATTATATTCTGACCAATGGTAAATGAAAATCATAGAGCCAAAATCATTTGACACGAAAATACAATCTGGTCTTGTGGTATAAAATTTGTTTCATTAGTATTCACGGCACAAAAAAAAGCCTCGATACACCGCCATAATTTAAAAACAATACACGATAGTATCTTGCACCGTAGTAAAAATATATTAATAACGCTAACCAAGCAATAATCTATAGATAGTAATATAAATTACTACAAATCTAAATCTGACATTTATAAGCGTCAGTGTTTATCTAACTAGAGACACCATACCAATATCGGGATTTCTCAATGTTACCGACTTAATGAGAATTAAATGCATAACCTATGAATTCTGTGCATTGTTGATATCATCTTGCGAGTAGGGTTTCCAATCCTTTTTGAAAATTTGATAATAGCAAGATAGTATTAAAGATTTGACGAAGGTTAGTTAGAAAGATTACTACAAACAAATGTGCACTTACCTTGTCAAATTCAAGTACATCTTCCTGGACTTTGTTTATGCACTCAGTCGCGTATAACATGACGTAATAGCTACACTCCCATGTTTACGACCGTTGCATAAAATAAGTATAGTATGTTGAAAAAAACATATTGGTAGGCCACCTTGATTTCGACCACCTCAAACGAAGTTTGTTTTGCTCGCTAGTTTCCTTTATTGAAGATTCCAAAATTTCAACGAATGCATCCGACGGTTGGAAGTAGAGGGGATTCATCCAATACACCAGTTTTTTGTGGGGACTATCAATATCAATTTCCAATGTTACCTGAATACGAAAATTTAAATAATCTTCAAAATTTGAGGAAACGATATTAGTAAAGTAAATAACCTCTAACACGACAAAGAACATCTTTTCCTTCCAGCCTAGGCATTTGCGAATATAGTTGGCCCTCTCTTGTTTTGTACAACAAATTTCTTGTATCATGACCGTGCACATGCATCCAATCCATTCCTTTTTTTTTATTATTGGTAAAAAACATGTACCTCAAAATTTTAAATTAAGCATTATTTGTAATAATGCTTAGTGTAATTAAAATTGATTTTAGAAAAAAAATTAAGAAAAATACTCATGTGGTATAGATCGACATCATCATCTGATTAACTTTCTCACATCTCTATAGGTCTTCAAAATCACTCCATAACGCCATGATTTCACGTTTGCATCTGAATACAAATTCATTTCCCAAGAATGCGTATGTTGAGTTTCGATCATGGGGTTGTAGCCAATTATAAAGCACACATATGAAGTGAGGTGTCTCGAAGGACTTGTGCTCTTGCCAATGGAGGTCTAACCCTAGGTATTGTTGGGACCGATTTGGGCATTGATTTAAGTGATTTTGGTGTTGTTTTCACTGGTTTTGGTGATGTGAGCCTTATTTCCTTCAAATGTTGATCCTTGATAGGATCGGCGTACATAAGTCTACGAGAACAAATAAGGAACATTCCACGGGTAGGGCCAACTTTCTTGTATTCCCCGTCCGGGATTGGCAAAGGGGTTCCCACCACCAAAGGATTCTCTAAGGAAACCCTCGAAAGACCTTCCGTAATAGGTATGGAGTGATGATGTTTCATTAACTCATGCAAAAATCCATCGGCTACATGGAGTGGCCTACCTTCTATGTCTTGATCAATGCATATTTCGCATGGACATGATTTCTAAACCACAGCAAAAATAAGTGTTAAAGGTGAAACTTAATTCTTAGGGACATAATTAAGTAAAAGATACTTTGTACCCTTTTTTCAATTGCAAGGATAGCATTGTCGAGGTTGTCGGGTTTGAACAATTTCCTTTTGATTCTTGGATTTTGAACAATTGCCTCACGATTTACCCCAACATCTCCTGGAGAATGTTGTGAACCCCCAGATGGCAGTGTCTAACAAGCTTTAAGTCCTCTAAATTGTCCGAAAGAACAAGCCCGATGTGTTGGACTAACTTCCGAACTAGAATGTCTTGTTGATCAATTCGTTTGTCTTGGAGTTGGGAATTTTTTTGCAACGTATAGATTCTCGAGGGTTCCGCTCCATCGCAGGATCGTACAATCCCGAATGTCTCCTGTTAGGTCAAGAAACTACCCAAACTCCTAGCACATTCCGAGTGCTCAGATTTTTCCGCGGCTTCACAAAGGATATAGTGTTTATCCATTGGAATGAATTTCTCTTGAAATTTATAATTTTTCCTAAGTAGAAACATAAATAGAAAACCTTTGTTAGTTCGATATACCTTTAATAGAGTGAAAATTAACAATATACTAACTTAAAAATTACGTACCACTCTTTCGGAAATATTTTTCTCTTCATCCTTGACATATACACTATCTTTGTTTTGTCGGCCTTTGAGAAATCAATCACACCTCTCAATGTCATCCACATTTATCAATTGCACCAAATCCCTTGCCTCAACTTACATCACCCCGCTCTCTATTGCGATTTGTACATCTTATTCTAGACGTTCTTTTACCAGGTCGATTGCCGCTAAGGTATAATCCCCATATCTCAACATGTGGGGAATTACATTCTTCCTGGAAATCCTTTGTTTATCTTCCCCTGTACCCTAAGTTAAGATGTTAGTTTCATGTTATCACTATAGACATTTTAATCAAATTAATCACGCTAATAATTTGAATATTTTATTACTAACGTTACTGCTATTCTCCAATGCCTTTTCTAGTGAATATCCCACCTCTCCGGTTGACTGCATATACGTTATCCAGGGGCGGTCACCTTTATTATCGCTAAACATGTAGTCTCTGGACAAAGTGTATTTATGTTCACGCCAACTCTTAGACATCATGAACATAGCCTTCTTTCGCAAATCACCCACATCCGGTGTTTCGATTTCAAAAGGCATCTACATGGACTATGAAACACGTGGCTTTGATGATGGGGAGAACATGTTAAGATAAAATGTAAAACAAAATTGATGGGAAAAGGATTCACTAAAGCTACCTTGCATTCCATCCACAAGGTGTCCTTGTAATCTTTTGGGACATTATGCCAACTATCGTAGCAGATATCTACCCTTGTTCTACCAACCTTTGCAACCCAAACAGAACATTTAGCACATTACTCTGACATACAAGTGCCCAACTTGTCGAAAATCAACGATGTTAACTCTTTCCTAACCATTCTACGTTTTAAGGCTCTACAATGAGTTTGGTGTTTTCCTACATCCCCCGATATGTTATCCTCTTCCTATGTTGAGTCCGTTGTTGGGGAATTGACATTTTTGAAAAGTGACACATCGTGACGAGTCCTTTTCCTAGTTGTCATTTTGTATTCTACACTTACAAATAAATAAATAAAAATAACTTAACCTCAGAAACAAATAATTCACTAATGTTTAAAGAATACCAAAAATTTCATATATAAGAAGAATATGTTGAACTAAAACCTAGTCAATTCACAAAACCTAGGTCAACATAACATAGAAATTTACTTAGCATTTAAGCACAATAATACCTAGCTCAATCAATAAATCTAGATATATATATATATAGACACACACTATTTATTATCAATTCCAATGCATCATTTTATCATCCACCACCATGAAGGCATCCAACCCCTAATATAATGCACAAATTAACTTTAATAACGAACCCTACTTAAAATAGAACTCATAAGAATCAAATAATTTAACCCATCATAGAACTCATCATTGAGTTTGATTATTTTTATCCAAAATAGTAAACTCAAGCTATTGATTGAAGAGAACATTAACCTTTTAGATCAATGAAAGGGTATGAAATACTCCTTCATACCTTATACCTATATATCAAACAAAACCCTTGTAAAAAAAATTAACATGAATATATGGAGCAGAAGATAAATGGGATGGATGGCATACCTCAAATTATCAAAACATGAAATGGTGGAGTGGTGATGAAAGGGAATGATGTGTTTGGAAGGTTTTTTGGGGGGAAAGTCGCGGGTTATTCAAATGGGTATTAAATGCCCATTTGAAACCCCTTTTTACATTTTTTTCTTGAGTAAAAGGGTTTCTGAACTCGGAAACATATACGATTACTATTTCTGAATTCGAGAACAAGAACCTTTTTCGAGTTCAGAAACCCTTTTCATGTTTTATATAAATAAAAACAGACAGATGATTTAAATTCCCAAATCCAACAATCGATTTCACCATATTCCAAACTCTACATTCCAAACCCCTTACCAATTCACAATGAGTTGTAAGAGCATGGGTGCTAAATCAAAGGCAAGCGATCAGAGTCATTGTCCGGTCAAGAAGATTGCCCCATCATCAAAAAATTTCAATGAGAATTCCGAGCAAAAGTATGTTCATTTTTCAAAGAGGAAAGTTATCAATTCAATGGCTATATTAGCGTCGGACATTGGAGGATTAGGACTAGACTATTTTCTAGCACATTTCAAAACCCAACATTTAGAGAAACTACTTTGTATGGATGAGCTGGTTCATGTGGATGAAATGATACAATTTTATGCAAATTTGGGTTGAAGTAGGAACAATCTTGATGTCACTAAGGTCAGTGGAAAAATTGTATCTATGATGAAGTATACTATTAACGCCGTGCTATATTTCCCCTACACCACCACCTAGAAATTAAGGCTCGATGACCCCAATGGTTCACTAGAAATTATCACACACACTGTTGGTCGGGAGTGAGCGACGCCACCCCACTATGTTCTTTCGCTTGGGGTAGGAAATATTTTAAGAGGGTAGGAAGTGATGCAAGGAAAACAAAGAGTTATGATATTGGTGTGTTGACCTTAGTGCAGTGTCTTGCGGATGAGTGGATATGTCTCAATGTTTTATCCACGGGTGACCACTCTTGTGAGCCGATTTCTAACCACATGTTGTTATACTACATCATAGAGGGGGTAAAAATAAACCCCGTATTTGTCATCATCTCAATTATGTTAATGGTCGCACAGAAGAAGAAGAAGAAGAAAGATCTTCTTTATGGTGGTATGATAACCACAATGCTGAAGAAGACAGGTGTAATTCTTCAGGATAAGGCTCTTCGAATGGAATACTATGACAAGGGTTGGTACCAACACAAACAGTTTCATCTCGGATTTGACACCAAGTGGGATTTCTGGCCAATACCCGGTCGAAAAGCTATGATTGCAAAGAGGGCTCACGAAGCGGCTGCAGATGGAGATGAGGCATCGAGCTCCCGTACTTGATAAATATTATCATTTATTGACATCAATCAAGTGCAATTGAATATATATAATTTTATAACCATTTAATTTTGATCAATATTGATTTATAGGTACCGACAGAGGTTGGAAGGCTAGTTTGAGCAAGTACTTCGACTATATGAATGCAGACATGACTGAGACACACGAGATGTTGACCTATACTCCTTCCCAGCATGTCGCGTTCAAGGAAGCCCAAGGCCTCCATTTGGAATTGAGTGAAGATGATGAGCCGATCTTCTTAGAGAGTGATGATGATGGTGATCATGGTGGGGATGACAGGCATGTCGGTCAAGGCCTTGAAGAAAACCTCAAGGGCTAAGATGAAGAAGAGGGGGGGGGGGACTTTAACATTGATAGAATGCTTGAATATGATGAGTTGGATAATATATGAATGTTTTGTCATAATTGGAATGTTTAAACTTAGGATTGGAAGGATGTTTTATTTTTCGTCGCACATGTTGTTTACTTAAAATTAATGAATTTCTTTTGTTTGATTATTGGAACAAATTGAATAAATGTTACATAGGTGGATTTGTTTATGTTATTGCATTCCTTTAAATATTTCATGTTTTTATGGAATTTGGTTAAATGGTTTAAAGATTAATTTGTGCTCTAAAGGGTGAGCCACTAAATGGAAATGGTTTTTTTCTTCAATTTGACATAAAGTATATGCGCATCTCCAAGCTCGAAAATTAGTCTTTCCTTTGCATTCATAGGACATAAAGCCTTATGGACTCGAAAACGTGTCTTGTATTTTAGACTAATAGATACGGCAAAGTTTCCCTACTTGAACACTGATTACTGAGCTCGTACGTCATTTTTGAGCCCTCACGGGTTGAAACATAGCAAGCATCCCCCCCAAATTATTCATTTTTGGGTTCTAAAGCTGTTCTATTCCTGTATATGAAGAGGAAAATTATTGTTTCCAAACTCGAAAATAGTTTTGCATATGAGTACAAACAGGTCATCGAATCAAATTCATCAATCGCCTCCAAATATCAAAACCCTAGTTGTCTTACGAACTCGCAAATGACCCTCATATCCTCAAATCCTACTAAAACCACAGTTTTTGATAAGGTTAGAGGAGGTTCAAGTTACTGAATCCCCTTAGATCTTGTTCAACCAGCCACAATCCTTCTTCGATGATAGAAGGTTTTTTCTCAATTGGCTCAAAATCGATATGATGCATTACGTGAGAAGGGGAAGTTATTAGATTCTTATGTTGTCAGTTTTAGTCATTACTTAGCTATAGGATTGGCCAAACCACTAAAATACTTTAGTGACCAACATGTTGAGAGGCTGCTTTTGTGTAACGAAAAAGCCTTTTTTGATATGACATGCCAATTTTATGCTAATTTGCGAAAAAAATTACAAATGAGGATTATGAGACTAGGGTTTGCTGACTTGACTCCCGATTAACCAATGTACTATTAATAAGCTATTTTACTGGCCAGACCTATACCCGAAATGTGTTTTTCCTGAGGCTTTAGATGGTCTGTTGGATGATGTGTACTATAGGGAGAAGTGACCGCTAGAAGTTGATTACCCCTACATTTACCCCGTTGATTACAGTGTGAGGTATTTCAACTGCAATAGGTTGGATTTTTGAAAGCCAGGGACCTTTAATCTAGCCCTTTTGACTATACACCAACGTATTACGTATAAGATCATTGCTAAGAGTTTGACCCCCTCGGGCGGACACATGACAGAGCCTAATTACCCCACCCTCATGGTATTCTATTGGGTTAAATGCTTTTCTAACCCTGCCTTTAGGCTGAAAGTGCCAATATAACCCTGCAAAATGAGAAAGTGCCA
>JAULKJ010301077.1:0-11563 GCA_032355405.1 Rubia balearica | reverse complement strand
GTAGCTAGAATCTCATCTTGGAGGGCTGACGTAGCTCTCAGCCTATTATACTTTGCAGAGATAAAATCACCCCTTTCATCTCTTATGATTATACCTATTCCAGTAAAATAGGCTGTAGATAACCATAGAGCATCAACAAATATCTATGAAAAACCTTGTGTAGGCTCTTTCCACATCACTCTTAAATTTTAATTTGTGTAACTGGTGATCTAAAGTTAGGTAAAATTTCATCTAGTTCCAAAAATTGATCTCTAGCATTTCTTTTTTGAAAAGGTCTGACTGAATAAGTAAGAAAAATAAGCTCTTTAATTTCAGAAATTGTGTGTGCTATGCTACAAGGTATAGAATCATAAATTTTTCTATTTCTTTCTTTCCATATAAACCAGCAGACTAAACCAGGCATAATACCAACCAAATTTGAATGTAATGGTGAGAGGCCTCGAAAATTCCATTATGAAAAAAGTCGATCCCACAAATATTCACTACTCTATGGATCTAATCTCACACACTTAGAGCAAAGGGATAAGAATTAAAAGCATGATCAATTGTGTCCTCACTGTTGCAGTTTAAGCATTTATAAGGCAGGTTGAAACCCAAAAATACCAGGACATCATCAAAAGGCAATAAAGAGTTCAGTAACCTCCACATAAATATGGAAATCTTCTTTTGGATTTTATAGTTCCATTTTTCTTTATTGATGCAATGTTTCCTGAATTGCCTGAATTGTCACTGACAAGTTTGTATGCTGAAGTGAAACCGAAATTTCCCTTTAGATATGGTTTCTAGATGATCATGTCTTTCCTTCCTTCAAATATCCTTGCCCCCTACAGAAAAAAAAAAACTAAAGTTCGGTTAATTACAGGAGGTATAAGCCTCCAAAAATCTTGTTTCTGTCTTATGAAACCAGCAACAGTTGTGTCCAAAGGTAGTAAAAACAAACCAGGATCCAGAATGTCAATGAGTGGACCATGATCTATCCAGTTAGCATACCAGAAAGGGCCACTTACCATTACCATGAATCACCCTAGAATTTGTTTCTACCAAAGTTTTGACATCACATATTTTTTTTATAATTTTGTGATTTTCTGTTAGAAGGTGCCAATGACCAGATAAATTGTGTCCAGAATGCTTTACCAATCTGAAACTTCCACTAGAGTTTCAAGGCACATGCTTTAATTATACCTCAAATAGATCTGAATCCTAAGGAGTTATTGCCAATAGGTTTGCATAATCTAGTCTGTTTCTTCCAGTGTTTTTTCAGCCTATCATCTGTTTCCCCCCAGAAGAAGTTAGACACTTTCATTTCCATCTTCTTCACTATGTATTTTGTTGGCTTAATTACTGACCATAGTGCTGAAAAGATGGAATAATGCATGTTTGGATTAAGGTTAGTTTTCCTCCACTACTTAGCATTTTATTTTTCCAAATACCTGTCTTATTTTCAATTCTTTCAATCATGAGTTGAAAATGACAGTTTTTCACTCTTCCTCTGATAATAGGGCATCCTAGGTAAGTAAAAGGAAAAGATCCTTGCTTCATTTTGAGTATGTTTTTAATCTCCCTCACCTTATGCAAACTTGCATTTTTCTTATATAGAAATCAGATTTTCTAAAATTGATCTTCTGTCCAGTTGTTTCTTCAAATTTTAACAGGAAATCGTTCAACCATATTAGGCTATTATAATTAGCTTTAATGAATATGCTAGTATCATCAGCATAACTAAGATGGGAGGCAGGGTTAGTATTAGCAGGCAGTTGATAGTAATCTAGCTTTCTATTTTGATAAATAAAAGGAAGACTTCTAGTGAAAGATTCTGAGAAAATATTAAAGAGAAAGGGAGATAAGTGATCACCTTGCTTGATTCCACTAATAGTATTGAAAAAATCAACTGGCTTTCCATTTATTAGAATGGAAAAAATGCACGTGTTATGTTTTTCATTATAACCTGCACAAAGCTACCATGCATACCAAATTTAAGTAGAATGCTATTTAGAAATGGTCTACTTAATCTATCAAAGGACTTTTTTAGATACAATTTAATTATGAAATTAGGTGTGTTATGCTTTGTATTTAGAAATCTAACCATTTCCTGAAGGTAAATAACATTGTCAGAAATATCCCTCCCTTTCAAAAAAGCTGATTGATTTGGTGAAATCATTTTTCCATCAAAGGTTTTATTCTCTCAGTTAAGATCTTGGAAAATATTTTATTTGAAACATTAGAGAGACTAATAGGCCTATAATCATCAAATATCGATGGAGTAGGTTTCTTAGGAATAACAAATATCCAAGTGCCACTAATAACCTTAGGGATAGGGTTGGCTGACATGAAGTCATTAGCAGCCTCTAGAAGGTAATTTTTAATCAATTCCCAAGCGTTGATATGAAAGGAACTAGTGTAACCATCTAGACCTGGACTGGAGTCATTCTTTAAACTAAAAACCACAAATTTTATTTCTTCCATGGTTACGGGTCTCAGTAAATTCACATTATCTTGCTCTGTTATTATGGAAGGTATCTTATTAAGGAAATGTCTATAATACAAACCAGATTTAGGCTGAACAGGTTCAATCAAGATCTCCTTATAATAATCAATTGCCTCACTTTCTATGTCTTCTATATTTTCAGCCCAATCCCCATTTCTTTTCCTAATTTTAGAGATAGCCATTCTTCCTCTCTTTTCTCTGACTACATTATGGAAATATTTGGTGTTATTGTCTCCATCTTTTAGCCAATTAGTCTTTGCTTTCTGTTTCCAGAATTTTTATTTTTCTTTCAAAGCCATAACCAGTAAAGCCCTTTGTTTGTTTAATTCAATTAATTGCGTTTCACCAGTTCAATTCATAAACTATCTCTTGCTTTCTCAAATCCTCTTATGCTCTTTCCATATTAGTTTCAATATTACCAAATGTAGTCTTATTCCAAGTCTTTAAAATCTTTTTAATCTAGACAGTTTCAAGTAGAATCCTAGCATTCCTTTTCACTCACAGGGATTGTCCAGTTATCCTTACTTAGTGATAGACAATTTGGTCTATTAAACCATGCATTAATGAATCTAAAGGAACAGTGAGTGGGGGGAGGGGTGGGTAGTCCTATATGCAGCAAAAGAGGACTATGATCAGAAGAGAGTTTATTTAAAGTCTGAATAGAAGAAGTTGGGAATTTAGTATACCATGAATGAGAGCAGAGACCCCTATCAAGTATCTTACTATTAGGATTTCCAATTATATTGTTAGACCAAGTATATAGATTACCAGCAGTAGCAATGTGCATTAAGCATTTACTATTGACGAAATCATTAAAATCTCTAATGCTCAGTTTATTTGGTTGAGATGGTCTTTTATGTTCCATTTCAGTAGTTATAGCATTATAATATCCTACGAAAAAAGTTTCATCAGTTTGAAGATTTATAAATCTATCCACAACTGTTTCCTTTCTACTCTTGTCCCAAGTCCGTAGATAAAACAGCCTGCATAGTTGTATTTAGTTGTGAACTCTGAATTTGAACATAAAGGAACTGATGTGTCAACATAAGCCATATTTGTCCATTAGAATATTGCCAGCAGTTTTGAAACTTTAATCTAGTCATGTATGTATTACATTCAGTGTTATTATGTTTAGGTTCAATTTTGCAGAAAAGCTGTATTTTATGCCTATTAACCAAATCATCTAATCTAAACATTGAAGTGTCCATACCCATAATGTTCCAAACTAAGAATTTCAACCTTTTGTTATCTACCATTAAACAAATTTATTTTGGCCTTTTGGAGATGATATCAGCATCATCTTATTAAGTTGAGTAAAATAGTTACTTTTCTTATGCTTTCGTTTTGTTGTCTGATTTCAAGTCATGTTAGTATCAAGTAAATCATTTGAATAGTTCATGGGTACCTTTTCACCAAGTGATACAGGAGAGAAATTTCCTTCACTCCCTAGTGGTACAACATCTGGTATTTCAGTGCTTAGAGTTCAATTAGGGGTGCAAACATGTTCTTATTTGCTCTTGGCCATTAAAGAATTTACCTCTATTGATATGAAAATCATCCTTTGCACATCTGACTTGAGTCTGCTTGCAAATAGATGTACTGTCATTAGGAAGCACAATTTTCTCATTTGGTTTTTTACTTTTTTCACAAGATGATATCTGGATGATCTCAACAGGACTACTAACATTTATGGATTGTGAAGAAATTTTAGGGGGACTGTGCTTATCCAAAGCTGGATTATCCATTCTATTTGTGTTAGCAGCAATCTTAGGAATTATCTAAACAGGCTTGTTCATTTCAACAGAGTTATTCATCTCAACAGACTTATTCATTACCAGATTATCTTCTAATCCTTCATTTAGTATAGTGGGAGAAGAGTCAAACATATGACCAGTAGGTGCCCATTTTGGATTCAGGTTAGGATTAAAAATTCTGCAGCTCTTGATATCATGACCTAACTTAGAAAAATGAGTACAGTAGGCAGGAAGATCATCATATTCAATATGGTACTATTTATTATTCTGAATTGATCCAAGCCTAATTGTACTTTTCAAAGGTTTAGGTGTTAAGTTAAAGGTGTGGGTGCTTGAAAATTGTATTTTAGGTTTTTCAAGAACTTTGTGCAAGTTCGATTTCTTGTTTAAATTTTATTAAGCATAAAGCATAGGTGCTTCATGTTATGTGTGTGAGTGCTTTAAGTTAAAGATTTAGGTGATTGAAAATAAGTGTTTTAAAATTTTCATGCAAGTTTAATTATTTCTTGTAAGTGCTTTGAGGGTAAAGTGTTGGTGCTTCAAGTAATGTTCATTGGTGCTTTAAGTTAAAGGTGCGGGTTCTTGAAAAAGGTATTTTTGGTTCTTTAAGAATTTTGAATAATTTTTTGTTTAAATTACATTGGCGGAATGAGTAGGTGCTTCAAGTTAAAGGTGTGGGTGCTTTAAACTAAAGTTGTGGGTGTTTTCGGTCCAAAAGGCTTCAATACTAAACTAAAGTTCAGAAATGATGGTGACTACAGTAGTAAATGACAGTTGTTTCAGAATGAAAATGATTACCAAAATGTTTTAGAACTATTTAGTCAGCTCAAAAAAATACTTGTATCTTAAACATAACTTCTTCAAAGCTATTGAATGCTCTTTAGAAAGCCATACGACATATCCTAACTGAGCCTCTTGATGTGTCCATTTTATATGGTTATTTTGGGGACTTTTTGAATTTAGTTTTGTATACTTTTGTACTCTAGATGTGGTATTTTGCCTTGAAATTTCCTAAGGTAAGTTCATAGCAACTTTACGATTTTTTTACTCTTTTAGGGGATTTTGTGTGACAAGGAAAATATTGGAAGACTTTGAAGACAACTAAAACTATCTTTGAAAATTTGAACACCATGAAGACTACCTTTTGAAAACAGTGAAGACCTTGAAGAGTCGAAGAAGGGAAGTGGAGACAACTACAATTAGACCAAGAAAGAAGACAACACTTGAAGGCAGAGTACTATCCAGGAAGGATAAAATATTTATCTTCACAACAAGTAGTTAAAGTAGTGAATAGGTTGTGGAGTCAATGATAGATAAGAGGTACGGAAGAGGATATCCATTTCCACCAAGGGTTTGTTATTTGTAGTTTTTACCCTTTTTATTAGCTTGTTGCATGATTAGTATAGTTACTTAACCTTGCTAGTTGTGTTGTCTTTACTTTCATAACTTAGGAAAAATCAACCAACAAACCCGCTCTTTACTTTCTTTTATATATCTATGTATATATGCATCCAGGCTTATATCCACCCTTCTATGTGTAAACGCTTATGAAAATCCCTCTTCTCCGTGGATGACCCCAACTTGCCACTATCTACTTAATTGTATTTAGTAAGCATTTAGATCTTATAAATTATATATTTGCGAGGTACGGCGATGACCTCCCACCTGTCTTTCAAGAATGATCACTACTTAGGCTCATCGTAGTCTCACACTGTCAATATGATTTTCCAAAGAAGGCAGAAAGGTAAGGACGAAGTAATGTATATTATCAAGAGAATATGCCTACAAATTTATTGTGAAGTGGGAAAATGCTAAAAGTTTACATTATATCATGAGGCGTCTACTGGGAACCTTGAGCTAATGCGAAATCCACAAGGGTATCAAGGCTGATCCTTCCGCTAACAGCATCCTATGTTACCAAAAAGTAGTGAATACAAATAATCCCCATCATTTCACTAGACTCCAGCAAAGATTATTGGTTCACAATTTGGGATATGAACATTAACATTTAAACTGGTCATTGAACCATTTTAGAAAAAAATTAGAAACGTTAAAATATGCTCATGTATATTGAAGAAAGTCTGGTTTATCCATATGAGATGATTTTTGCTACTCTTTAGTCAAATTTGCTTCAAAAAAATTTAAGGACATGTAGTTCAGTTGTTGCGTTTCTTAAGTTGCGATCATATACCAATGACTATACTTTTAAGCACAGGAAACTATCCACAGTTGTTTACTCAGGTAAATACATTCCAATATATTCCAAATGGTAATGTTGAAATGCTTGCACTTAAATGTTGAGCCCAAATTTGAATCTGTTTAGTTATACCCCTTAAGCTTCTAAAACACAACCGAATTGACAATGCATCTTATCAAACCAGTGTGGAGAAAAATCCAACGGATACAATTCAGTTCTTAAAATAGAAAATAGCATAAGTTGTAGTTAAAATAGTAAATAACTGAATCTATACTTGCATTAAACGATTGAAAGGAACCCCATGACACTAATCAAACATGTTTTACTAGCATCATACTCTGATAAATCACTTAGTTGTGACAAATAAATCTCTACAGGCTCACATGATCTATAAAACTGAAACCACCCAAAATTCATACTCTACAGGCCCAGGAAGCTGTTGTCTAAAATGATAATAGCTCAAGCAATCAAAAGACGTAAAGTTTACTAATGCTAGTTAGTTATGATCATAAAAAATATGACACATTACACTCTAAATTCTGCCAATTCTGGAGTAAAATCAACCCACGACAAGGAAGGATACAAGAAAATAGAAATGGAAAAAATAGCACAATTGGAGAACGAGGAAAGGTGAAGTAATACAGAAATAAGATGCATAAATTTGAAGGCGAGCCAAACCTTGGAAAACCTAGAAAATTGAAGGAGCTAAATTTTTGAGCCGTAGAAGAGGTCAAAGAACCAGATATTAATGGCGGTTAGAGAGGTGGTCAGAGGCGAGAAAGATTGGGAGAGGTCAGTGGCGAAATATGGCGAAGAAATTAGGGATTAGCGGCATTGAAGGGAGCAGAAAGGAGAAGGGTGGTGGAGCTCACCATCATTGGCTGGGGGAGGATAACGGAGAAGAAAGGAGAAGAGTGTAGCTCAAAGTTGGTGGTCGGCGGAGAATAGCGGAGGAGGGAAATTGGTGGCGGATAAGAGAAATTTTGAAAAAAAATTGTAAATTTAGAAAAGTTGAATTTCGGTGTTATTTTGGAAACGTGAATTTAGTTTATTAAAATGTTAACCCTTGGATCATCTTATTTTAAGGGTTAGAATTTGGTCTCACATAAGCAGATTGTCTCATGTAAGATTGGTTGTCTCAACTGATACCAATTCTATAAATACATACATATATATATATATATATGATATATACAAACATATACATATACACACATATATATACAAAGAATTGGGATCATGTGAGAAAAAATATCTTAGATGAGAACACCCACTTATGTGAGAACACATCTAAACAGTTGAAAGATAATTAGACAATGGCTCAGATTTAAAGTAGATAATTAATCCTCCTCAATGTCAATATTTTAAACTTGAATCATCATGGTTCCAAACAAAATTTTCACCCCACTTTCCATTTGGGTGCCTGAAAACATGTGGCATATGAGTCACAAATCTGCTACCTCAGAATCAAAGAATATTAATCATATTCTACATAACTTAAAAAGCATAATCAACATACCCATCAAACAAAGCTTCAACAACAACGTAGTAAACCTCAAAATCACATTAAAATAAACCCACAATTACAAATATCTAGCTTAAATCACAGCCATCATATTAAATAGGCAACAACAGACACAAACTATCATTTTATGCATAAATACAATAAAAAAGGATAAATGGCTAGTTTTGAATCCATTTTCCATTGCAATTAGATACAAGAACGTCTCGCAATAAAATTAAATGAATCAAAAGAAAGAACCCTGCATATCCACACACCCCAAGAATTGAGAGGTATTTCCCTGAAAACAACGGAGATTTCAAGGTAGTCCCTTTATACGAGCAGAATGACAGATTGAAACTCTTCAATGTTCTCAATTTTCGTCATCTTCTCTCTATTTTCATGCAAAAGATGGGTTACATTAGGCACATTCATTTTGAGGTTGCGATGAGAGGAAACCGAGCTGCACAAATCAATCCCCAATACCCTATTCTTCAGCTTGATAGTGAGGACAAAGAATGAAGAAGCATCGGTTCAAGCCTCTTTCTCGAGAATTTGAAAATATCGCATGGGTAAAGAAATCCAAGGGATAAATTTGCTTCTGGCTGCCACCGATCGTTGGATAGGTGCTAGAGGAAATAGGATACCAGCGAAGGGTTATTTTTCTCCAGAAACTAGGAAGGACTTGGGTTTATCGGAATGACCCGGTCCTATGAATGCTGAGAAGGACCCGCGAATTTACTTAATCAATGTTTACTTCTAATTGATTTACATTGTATCACTTCCATTGAATTATATAATTAAACGGCTTAGATGTATTCTCACATAAGATGGTGTTCTCACCTAAATAGGTGTTCTTACCTGAACTCACCCATATATACACACAGACAAACTACTACAAAATTGTGTTATGTTGACACACAAAAGTGTTGTGAAAGTATACATATAGTAACACTTTTTAGTATCCCAACATTTTGTTAATGTGTGGTTATTGCAAATGTTATAATAGGTCTAAAGTGTTGTAATAGGTAATTTTAGATCTGGATTAAGTTAATGAAAAAAATATAATTGCGTAAAAATAGAATAATATTGTCACACAGTATTGTGTTTTTCTATTATTTGACAAATATAGGGATTGATATGTTCTTTCGACACATGACAATGTAAGAATAGATTAGATAATCCTACTTTAATTTGTGTTTTATTTGGACAATATTAACACAATATCCAATTAGGCAACACAATTACATGGGTCTCAATTAAAAATAAAATCATGCTTATAAGCGTCACATATAACCAAATATAAACAATAACTTGTGTTAGACGGATTTTAACACATTATTACAACATCCCATCCAACCAGAAGAGAACACACTTATATGTGCGACAATTCAACAAATAAAGCATATTAAAACATTTGCAAATATGTCACAAAAATTACACTTTATGTCTACAAAACAAGAAACACAGGCTTTCAATTATTTCTCTGCCTAAGTGAATTCAGTCAGTACTGCAAGTTATGTTCAAAGCAGTAGAGTACACTTGTGCTTCATATTTGCACATTCTTCATATGGACAAGTTATTCATTCCTCCAATCCTTATCTATTCAATAACACAAAAAATCACAAAAATCTATTCTATAATCACAAAAATCTTGAAAATTCAATCATAGTAATAAACACGTTGTTATAATATCCCCTTATTACCACACCAACATTAAAGCATCTTTAAAAATGTGTTGGCAAAGGACATTTTTCTAGTAGTGATATAATTGAGATCATATGAGAACACCTATCTTATATGAGAACATCAAGTTATGTGACAACGAATTCCAACCATAGATATAATTGAATTAGCGATTAAGATTTACTGAAAGACTAAACATCATTAGCAATACTGCAAATATGCCGATCCTACCCGAGACTCAAATGGAATTCTACAAATTTGTAATTCTTCGGTTTCGTGCTCCGGCCTTCGCCGGCCAAGGCTAATCCTCACTGTGTCGGAACCCGTCGTCTTCTCCTCCGCGGAAAGCTCAATCTGAGTTTTGAATTTACTGCCACATTTTGGGTTTTGAAACCATTGTTTGAACGCTAGCAGATAATAAGTCCACATGATATGTTGTCATTCAAATGGGTTTGCAGGATTGCTTCTAGCTGAGTTTCTTTTTTATAGTGGCATATAAAGAAGCTAGCAGGCTAGTATTTTGGGACATTTTAGAATGCTTGGCATGATCTGGAAAAATATTTCATTGTGGTTCTGTACTTATTCTCAGATTTTTTAGACATACACCTGTACTTAGCTTCAGTATTCAAGTTCACAAACTTATTTGCTCAATATTTTAATCTAGAATTGATAGTACATTTGTGCTATTTCCTCGGTCTCTTGCATTATAATGTCACTTGAAGACATTTCTCGTTCTGCTATCATTGCAAGCAGTCGCGACCAAAATGCCATACAGCAATAGCTCTCTGCAGAGTTATCAATCTCTGACACAAACCGAGAATCCACCCGTACCCACAAGATCAAATCAATCCAAAATTCAATATGATCCGAGAAATATTGACGCGAACCTAACCCTTATAGACTGCAGTCAACCCAAAAACCAATTTTGACCAGGGAAATATTGAACTGCACCCGAACCTATGTTGCACGGGGACGGCTCCCAGGGTGAAGTACCTGTGCCGGGACTTCTCCATATCGGATAGTTGATGGGTACTTCTACGAAACGTTCTCATCCCGATTCCCAAATTCTACTACTAATAGAAAGCAAAGTACACAAGTAGAGTTAATTCTATGTTACTATTTTACCACTGCTTTAAAAATCTACTAACTTCAACCTCTAATTTGTTAAAGAACATTTTAGAAAATAGCACTATCTTATTTTTATCAAAGACATTACTACGAATTCTTGCCGTACCCGTAACCAAAATATTTATATTTTTCCATTTCCTGTACCCGTAACCATACCCATATATGTCCCCCTCCTAACTCAGTGTAACATAGAGCCGAACCTGACAAGACCAAATTCAACCCAAAATCCGAGTATGACCCCATAATCTTGACCCAAACCGTCCTAAACATGAATCTGAGATCAACACAAACCCGATCCAACCCAAATCCAATTCAATCTGAACCTAATTCAATCCAATAAATCAACTATATAACCCTACCTGCAATCAACCCAAAACAGATGTAGTTATAAAAAGTCAATTAACATTTAATATGGAATCAAGTCAATTTGGTTATGAGTCATACTAATGAATTCTTTAGACAAACTTATTAGAATAAAGTGGGATTTTCATATTTTAGGAGTTTACAGATACGATTACTACTACGTAAAGTCAAGTCCTGACAAATTTGAATACACATGATTAAGTTAAAAATGCACACAACTAAATTTATAAATCTAATAAATAATAGTCAAATAAAGAGAGATGTCTAATTAAAATTATGATTTTTAATTAGTAATTATAGAGATTTTACTATATATAAATTTGAAAAAATCTGTTTGGAAAATATTGTAAAAAATAATATTTAGTGAATTATCACAAATTCTTGTTATAAACCGAGTAAATGTTTGATGAGGATATTTTATAATTAGTGTACTAATAAAAATACTTGAT
>JAULKJ010301066.1:0-11563 GCA_032355405.1 Rubia balearica | reverse complement strand
GAGATTCGAGCTCTCTCTCTCTCTCTCTCTCTCTCTCTCTCGAGAGAGAGAGAGAGATGGTAGCTACTAGTGCTATTCATCAACCAGCTACAGGGGAATGAGCTATGGAAACCCATGCTCAAACCAACACTGAATAGGATGCTAATAGGGTGGGGGAAAGAATGTAACATTTGCCTGGCTTGGCCTCCTAGTGTACTTTTATTTCTTAATGGAAAAGTGTTGTGCTTACTAATTTTTCTTCGTTTTTTTATTCTTTGTCCTCGTAGTGTAAGTCACTGATGAGGCAGCTGCAATACGTTTGCAAGGAGTTCTCTAATACTCGAATAGAGCTGAACGAAACCAGCGAACATCTAATGAAGTCAATGCTAGATCTTGCCAGGTGTGATGAGGAAAGAAACTTTCTATGTGGGGAGAATCATCAACTCAATGAAGAGTTAAAATCATGGAAGAATGGTGAGCACCCTACCTTTAAGAACTTGCTAAAAGATCACGAGTCCAAAAAGTATAACGGGGTGATACCTCTCGAGGTTGTTGAAAGTTGCGACCCCGCCGAGCAGGATTACTAAGAAACGATACATCGTATAACCAATCATATGGATCCTTGAAAAGATGCTTTGCTGATGCCAAATAGGCTTCTAATTCTCGATGCTCGTCTTACACTTAGCTAAATTGAAGCATATAATTTTAAGTTTAAGTCCCAAGTGGAAGAGGTGGTGCAGCTCCACATGGTGGCTTTAATTGAAATTGCAAGGTTGGAGGAAGATTTAACAAAGAAAGACACATCCATTGATGAAGGTTCCTCATTAGTTGAGTCTGTCCTTGCTGAGAATACTTGGCTCTCAAAATAAATCAAAGCCTCGAAGCTAAAAATCAAAGAATCGGAAAAGATAAATTCTCTTTACGATGTAAGTCTTTGAGCTCATTGCATGTACCACGGTGTCATTCATCCAAAACTTGTGGACAATTGGCTTCTACCTAGGTTCCTACTTAGGGCATCCCACAATTGGATTGTCAATCATAAGTTATTTAAGACAGTGACCCTTCGTCAAAAAGCAGCCTCCGACACTATCTTAGAATGGCTACGAGAGTTTCCCCATATTCACACCCTTTCAAGAGGATTTAGATCCTCAGTTTCAATGAAATCAAGGGCCAAGAAAGGTGATCAAACTACGGATCTTCGAGCAATGCTACTAAACGATCCTCAAAAAAATGTTGTAGAGATGAAAATCTTCAGATGAGGAACTTGGAAGATGATCCCTCATCGAAATGGTCTCGGTCAAAGATAACGATTGATCCATTCGAGTATCCCGAAGAGGAGCAGATGGAAAACCTTCAACTTGCGGCCGGCATCAAGATGGAAGGACTTGAGAAACTGGAAGTGAGATTGGGAAAGTTAGTTCCATAAATTAAGCAAATAGGATGGAGGAACTTTTCGTTCCGTTACCCAAGTTTCCACAATGTAACTAAGCTTGTAATGTATATCTATAATTTAATACATATCGAGTGTATGTCATAGCTTAAATTTTATCATTGCTATGTACTCGGTATCATGCTAAATTAAAGTAATAAGATTTGAGTAGCTTATGAGTGTTAGCATAAATTAGGTACGCTATCAACAATAATATTATTCGAGTAGCTTATTAACTCTGATTGGAATTGAGTAACTTATCATTCAAAAATAGGAATCGAGTAGCTTATCAGCACACTTCACTAATCGTATCATGTAACTTATGAGACTAAAATTTCATCACAAGTGTCGTTTATCAGCATTTCACTCAATCATCAGTCGTAGCACACAACATACGAAGTTGGAAATATTACAAAGAGTGCCGCTTATCAGCATATCACTCAATAATTAGCCACAATGCATATCATATGAAGCTGAAAATATTACAAAGAGTGTCTCTTATCAGTATATCACTAGATCATCAGCCGCAGCACATAGCATACGAAGCTGAAAATATCACAAAAGAGTGCCGCTTATCAGCATATCACTCGTATCTTCCAGAGTGCTGCTTGTCAGCATATCACTCATGTTTTCAAAGCTAGTAATACTTCCTCAAATTGATGATATTCCACCTTCTGGGCACCCGAACACCGTCGCTGGTTTCAAGGACATAGATACCTCCCAGATATGCTTCCACTATCTTGTAGGATCCTTCCCTGTTAGCAGCTAATTTTTCTTCAGGTTCACGTCGGCTCTTCTCATTTTTTCTCATCACTAGATCTCCGGGGTTAAACTGTACCCACTTGACTCTCCTATCATGATAACGTTAAACTCTTTCTTTTACCTTAGCTTCATGGAGGGATGCCAACTCTCTCATTTCTTCCACCATATCGAGATCCAAACAACTATTTTCATCATTCACTCTTTCTTCTGTAGCCGTCATCACCCTCGGACTTGAAACTCATATTTCCGCTGGAATTACTCCTTCTAAACCATAAACCAAGCCATGTGGCGTGTCACCAGTAGCAGAAGACTCAGCTGTCTGATATGCCCATAAAACACTCGGTATTTAGGATATCCAGCTTCCCTCGGTCCCCTCGAGCTTGGCTCTGATGCCATTCACTATTGTTTGGTTAGTTACCTCCACCTAGCCATTGTCCTGTGGATGATAAACTGTCGTTACCTTTTGGTGTATCTTATATTCCTCGCACTATTTCTTAAATGGATCTAGCAAACTGTGTCCCATTATCAGTAATTATAGTCCTTGGAATTTTATAGCGACATATAATATTCTTCCAACAGAACGTAATGACTGGCTTTCCTTTTATGCTGGTTAGCAGCTTAGCTTCAACCCACTTGGTGAAATAATTGAAAGCCACAATAAGATATTTGAATTTCCCTGGGGCTTCGGGTAGGGTCCCACCAGATCGATCCCCCACTTATCGAATGGTCACAAACTGTGAATATTTGTCATCTCTTCTAGGGGGATGTAAATTATGGAAGCATGCTTCTAACATTGGTGACAAGCCTGTATGTACCTGTTCGCATCGTCAAACATCATCATCCAATAATAACCTGCTCGAATGAGCCTTCTTGCCACGGATCGAGTCCCTTGATGACTACCGCATATCCCTTCATGAACTAACCTGGTTAGATAATCCGCCTCATAAGGAGTGACACATCGAAGCAGCGTTTGGAGGTGTCCCTTCCGGTATAGAATTCCATCTTGTAGCACATATCTCGAGGCTTTAAGCCTTATCTTTCTGGCTTCAACCACGTCCTTCAGCAAAACTCCCTCTCAAAGGTATTTTACTATGACAGTCATCCAATTATTCTCTTCCTCGATAACCATCATTAAATGTTCCTCAAAGCTTCGTCTATTTAAGGTTTCCACGAGAAACTATCCTCAAGATTAAATTCCCAAGTCTGACAAGGCGAGCTTGCTTAAGGCATCAGTTTTATGGTTTTCCTCCCTTGGTGTCTATGCAAGGTATACATTTTAAGGCCTTTCAAAAGTGGCTTCACTACCTCCAAGTACCTCTGTAAATTGCATTCTCTGACTTCGTATTCTCCATTAACCCACTAAACTACTATCTGAGAATCATTATAAATCTCCAGATCTTCCACTTTCAATTCCTTAGCCAACCGTAACCCAGTTATCAAGGCTTCATATTCGGCTTCATTATTCATGTCCTTAAATGCAAAGGGTAATGCATATGGATAATCCTTACCATCAGGACTGGTGAGCAACACCCCGAACCGCTTCCTCCCGAATGTGAAGAACCATCCATGTACAACTTCCAAATCTCTTTCCTTCGAGTTTCCTTATTTCAAGCCTCTTCTTCAACTTCAATTGGCTCCGAGGTCTCCACTATAAAGTTTGCAAGTGCTTGGCATTTGATTACGATTCTGGGCTGATATCGGATATCATGTTCCCCTAACTCCACGACCCATTTCATCATTCTCCATGAAGCCTCTGGTTTCAAAATAATCTATCTAATCGGGTGGTTGGTAAGCAACACTATTGTATGCCCCTGAAAGTAGGGACGTAGGATTCGTGCTGCATGCACTAAAGCTAAGATCAGTCTCTCGAGAGTTATATACCTCGTTTCTGACTCCTGTAGGGATCAACTCACAAAGTAGATATGATGTTGTTGTTCTACCTTCTTCTTGACCAACACTGCACTAATTTGCAGAGGCGAGGCATAAATATACAATAACAAAATCTCACCCTTCTCGGGCCTCATAAGGGTAGGAAGTACTCGTAGATGCTCTTTCAACTACTTGAATGCTTCTTCATAACTTTTTGTCCACTTGAATTTCCTTGCCCTCCGAAGCACATAAAAAGGGGTAGGTGTTCCCTTCGAAAGGAATCGACTCAAAGTTGTCAAGGCAACTGTAAGCTTTTGCACATCCTTCAACGTTTGTGGACTCTTCTCATCAAAGCCTCAACTTTCTTCGGGTTAACATTGATACCCCTCTCATATACCATAAAGCCAATAAATTTTCCAGCCCCCACACCAATAACACACTTGGCTGGGTTTAATTTTAGGTTTGCCTCTCGAAGCCCTTCAAAGGTTTCCTTCAAGTCTACCAGAAACTCCTCATAACTCATACACTTCACGACCATATCATCAACATATATCTCTATATTCCTTCCAATCTGCCCCCTGAACAACTTAGTCAGTGACCGCTGATAAGTCGCTCCAGTATTCTTGAGCCCAAGCGGCATCTTCTTATAGCAATAAGTTCCCATATTAGTGATAACGATGACTTTTCCTTGTCTTAATTTGTCATTTATATATGATGGTACCCTTTGTGAGCGTCAAAGAAAGCCAAAACCTAGTATCCAACGATAGCTTCCACCAACTTATCGATCGGCGACAAGGGATAACTATCTTTAGGGCAACATTTATTCAGGTCAGTAAAGTCTATGCATATTCTCCAAGCACCATCATGTTTTAGCACCATAGCTGGATTTCCAACCACTCCGGATAGAACACCTCCTCGATGACATCTGCCTTTAACAATTTCTCGACTTCCTGATTAATGGCTTCAACCCTTTCATGGGGAATATCCTTCTTTTCTATTTAAGGCTTGATGGAGGGATCAATATTCAACCTATGTACTGCCAAACTCGAGGGTACTCCTGTGAAGTCAAAAGTACTCCAAGAAAAGACATCACCATATTCTTCCAATAGTTTTCTCAATCTTTCCTTAATGTCCTCAAGCATCAACTTTCCTATAGCCATTGTCCCAAGATCTTGAATAGCCAATCTCTCCATGCACTGAAGCCACATTTATCTTTTTCCTTGATTCTCTCACCTCCGTAAGATTGAAATTTTTAGCTACAGTTTGATCCACTCGAAATGAAGCTATCCCCCTATCGGTTGGAAACTTCATCATTAGATTATAGGGTGACCATACTGCTCGAGCCTGGCACATCAACGACCTTCCAAGAATCACATTATAGGGCGAGTAAGCATCGATAACTACAAAGTTACAATCTATCGTTACTCCATCAACCATTAAATACCCTAACTGACAAAGTGATTTCCCCAAAGGAAATATTGGGTTCCCCGTGAAACCAGATAAGGGTGAGGCTGACATCTTCAAATTACCATACCCCATGTCTAGTTGATCAAAGCAATCAACAAACATCCCTTCCACTCCACTTCCATCATCAATAAAAACCCTCTTACCAAGGAATTCCCAATCACAGCCGAGACCACCATTGGATTTGCAAGTGGAGTTTGATCTGGAACTGTATCAGCCTCTGAGAATGTTGCAGTCTCATCTGGTAAAAACCTCTTATGGAGCGGCTTTCTTGCAGGAAATTTCTGTGCTCTGGCCTTCATGATTGTATTCAAGGTCCTTTCTCCCATGATTCCATTAATAACATTAATCACCCTGCGGATTGGCGGATTGTCACCATTTCTATTTTCCTAGTTACCCGCACGTTGTTCCTGTGGCCTCTCCTCTCTTCCTTCTTGTCCTCTATCTTGAATCTCTTGATCTCGAGATCTCCTATCTCCTCTATCTCCATTATTAAAATAATTTCTCCTGTATGGCTACCATTCCCTATAATAATTTCTTCTTCGGGTCCTGTATGATTATTTCAAGGTCTGAGGCCTCGAAACCGTCATTTTCTTTCACACCTCTCGATCACCATCCTTAGCTGTGCACAATTTTTCGTGTCATGACCATAGTCTCTATGATGATCACAATACAGATTTGTTGCCCTTCTCGCCCTCGTGGTATTTGGTGTGTTCTGCATAGGTGGAGGTGGCCGAAACATTCCTCTATGTATACTCAAAATCTGTGCAGGAGATCTACCCATAGGTGTTGGCAATAGGGATGATCATGGGTCTAGGACTCGACCCAGACCCATAGGGTCTAGACCCGTTGGGTCGGTATGGGTCCAAATATTTTAGACCTATCGGGTCCGGGTATGGATCTAGATTTTAGAAAATGGGTTTGGGCCCGGGTTTAAAATATTAAGACCTAGACTCGACCTAGACCCAACATGTAGACTCATAATACACTAAATATATATATATATATATATTATTTATTCTAATTTCTAAATTATTTTCATATTTTCTTCGTATTTTTATTTTTAATTAATCAAATAATGTGTATTATATATTTTTTAAAGAATTAATTCATGTCTATATTGAACTTAAATTATTTATATTTAATATAATACATATTTTATTTAGTGAAGAAAAATAGAAAGTTAGACCCACTTAGGACCCGTTTTGGACTCATCGGGTTTGGGTATGGGTTTAAGATTTTCAGACCCTACGGGTCCGGGTCGGGTTTAGGTCTAACTAAATATTTTTAGGGTCGAGTCTGGGTCTTATTGGACCCGACCAATAATCATCCGTAGTTGGCAACATGGGTGTATACCTCTCAAAGTTAGACCTATCCATTTCTATCGGTTTCTTCCCTCGAGGATCATTGTTTTTTCTGGTTTCTCCACCAGGTTTTCCTCTTCTTTTTAGTGGCTTTCTCTACTCTCGAATATTGCTCCACTATTTCTTGAAGTTTTTTGCATGGTTCGAAGAGTGTTCGTACTCAACTTCTTGTATAACTCCAAGCCCTGCATTCTCAACAAATATCCTTGAATTACTTCGTTCTTTGTGGTATCCACTAATCCAAAGCTTTCATCCACATATCGGTGATAAAAGGCTTCCGTACTCTCTCCCAACTACTGCTTGGTATGGTACAACTCCAACAAGTCTTAGTGAACTTCTTCTTCTGAGCATATTGACTCAGCAGAGCCCCGCTAAAGTCTCTATAGGAGTGCAAGGAACCCCATGGTAACTTGGTTTATTGAGCTTTTCCTCGAAGGTAGCTTCCAACCAACTTACATGTTAACCTTTCTTCGAAGTCCCTTGAATTCATTAGACTTAAGAACGGCTGAATGAACTCTCGAGGATCCGATTCACCACTATAAGTAGGAAGTCCTTCTGGTGGCTTTACATCCACTGGCTATCGAACCCCTGTTATTGCCGAACTAAAAGGTGATCCAACGGCTTGGCCCATTGGCCCAATCAACTTGTCTAACTCCCTTTACAATGAATCTCCAGCATCTGTCATCAATCCTTGCTGCCCCACGACTGGATTCAAACCTCGATTATTTCCTCCATACTCCATTGGGTACATGGGTTAAGTACCCATGTAACCAGAATTTACCCAAGGTTTTATAACCCCTGGATACATTAGCAACTGTCCATACGGGTTATAAGGCCCTTGGTATGGCTATTGTGTTTTGTAATCTTGTGCGACCGTATCCCTGGATTCCCATAGAAGCCATCATTCCGTATCCATTATTAGGCTGACGTTATCGGAACCAACGGAGGCACCGAATACACCATTCCCTGCGAGTAGTCTGGGAAAGAAGGTTAAGGTTGCGCTTGGAATGCTTCTCATACATATCCTATGTAAGGAAAGGTTTCATGGGCAAAGATGCCTGCCCTGAAGTTAATCCCGTAAAGATCAATGACACTACATCTCTCGAGATACTCATGGGCCTCGAGGTTGAGTAACTCAATATCATGTAACAACCAACATATATATGCACTACCTGCACCAAGTCCTATTGCGACCCGATCATTCCCATGCTCTGATTCCCCTGGATAGTTTGTTCATATGCTTCAATATAAGAATTGCTAGAATCTTCCGTGAACCGCCCATCTCTTTCATCACATGAACCGGTTGGCATGCTCTGTTCAGGGCATGTGTTCCCGACTCCATACTCCATATTAACCTCCGAGCGTCTCAATGAACCTACCACATCAGTTCTAGAAACTTTAATAACTTGTGGATTAGGCCCACTCGAGACCTGTATGCGCTCATGCTCAGCAGTTGAGACATGCATTATTCCCGATGCAACCATCAAAATTTGAACCTCTTCACGCTCGACTCCCTGTGACTCCGAGGGGTTGACCATATTGCTTCTTCTCTTGAATGGGGATTGCACTTCGTCACCGGCTCTTGTTCTCTTCAACCTCAATCTCTCACTCATTCGAGTAGCCGTAGACATAAACCAAGGAACTCGAATCTGACTCAATCGGTCCCATCGAGCGTGTCAATTAATGCATCTCGAAACTGAATGGACAGCACGCTCGAGCTCCTTGATTGCGATCTGCAAGAAAACCAACCCTGGGGGATCCCAGGGGTAAATCCTTCAAAGTTTAAGTCAGTAAAGTGTATGAATACCGTATAAAGACTGAATGAAATTTAAAATGGATACATACCTGGTGTTTATACCACACCGCCTTGGTAGTATTTTTCCTTAAACGTAATTCTTAATTATCAAATAAATGCAGTATTAAGTATGACCGTTTCAACCTAATTGGGCCAGCTAATACAAGCCCATTATGTTATTTGGGCTTCGTCATTATCACCTGCATGTGCGGGTAATTGAAAATACGGCCTGTGGCCCGGTTCCAAAGATTAGATACTCGCAATGTGGGTACTCGGATTGATCGGGCCTGGTAACAGGATACCCGTTGATCTATTCAAAAAAAATATTTGAGATAAATTATTATTTCATCATGTTACTCCCCCCCCCGGTCTCATTTCAAGCTGCACACTTAGACTTTTGATGGTTGACTTGAAAAATATTTATTCATTAATATCTTTTATTATGGATAAATAAAACTTGTGAAAAGTTGATATTTTGAAAATATATATTATAACAAATATAATAATGTATCACACCATAGTATTTATATTTGTATACTAATTCAATTTTATGGTCAAAGTTAAGAAATTTTAATTAAATAAATAGTTAAATTGCAGCTTGAAATGGGACAGAGGGAGTACATAAATTTGTATTAGTGCATAAAAAATATCATTACGATGATGGCAATGTAGTTTGACAATTGAATTCTAGTGTCATTTTTTATGAATAATTATCTCTTTTTATCATTTAAAAATTCAGCATATAATGATCACAAAGTAATCATCATCATCATTCCCTAGTTTGGATAAATTTAACAAAATATGCTAAAATGATGGGAAAATCATTGTATAAAATTTTAATTTGGTGGAGAATTTATGAAAGTTTGTATGAAATATGTGAAAATAAATTGTGAAAAATTTCAATTGGACGTACAACTAAATAAGGTTGTGGTTGTGGGCCCAATTAAAATTTTGAGTTTGAAAGGGAAAGGACGGAACTCAGAAGGAACAGTTGAGAATTCGAGGTTGAATAATGATTGAGAATTTAGCACTTGAATATTATATAATTCACATTATTTAATAATTAACATTACATATGTACGCACAACTAAGAATTGAGAGTGTAAAAAATATTATATAATATTAAAATTAATTAAATATATTAAAAATTTCTAAGATACGTGTAAAAAATATTATATAATATTAAAATTAATTAAATATATTTGAATTTATCAGGTATCCCAGATATCCAGGCATAGCATCCCAGATATCCAGGTATAGCATTTTTGTGGCTCAGACCCGGATTCATTAAAATGTAAAAAAAATTGGACAGGTATCCAGTTCCGTAAAATGAAAAAAAAGTATCTAGTTAACTTAATCGAGACCGATGGATGGACGAGCTAAACAGTGCATACCGGGTATTTTTCAACAACCTTAATCAGGTGTGAACATATAGAAGTATCAGCGTTGACCGTGGCATTGTAATTCGGCTCTTATCCATAACTTAGCCCTCCATACGCATATCAGCATATGGTCTCACCGTTCAAGTTTTCAATTTAGAAAAAAGAGAAAATTGCTTTTATAAGCCTACCTATTTCACGTAAGTGACCATGTAGTGAACATGATGTCTTGAACCACATGGGCTTTTGTGTAAAATAAGACAATAATTATCACACAGTTTCATCTTCTAACAAAACTTAGTTCTCTGATTGCCTTCATTTTGGCCTTGAACACCCCTGGTTATTCATGAGTGAACTTGGAGAATTTAGCCTCTCTTAATTCTCCTAGAAACAACCCCATTTCACACTCATAAGGAGATTAACCGTAAAGGGTATCCTGTCATACCCCATTTTTATGTTAAAGTTATGGAATCATTAAAAGCCAAGCTTAACCTTAACTTGCACGGGACTTTTTATGTCCTCATAGTAGCTGGGAAGAGATTGAAATCTAATAGTTCTTTTATTGATTCAACTTGATTTTGTTTGCCCCTTGAACCTATTTCTTGGGATCTTCAATCACGTAGGTAGGGTTACCATCAAGCATCCTATATGTAGTCATAGGCTTTTGACAAACCTTAAATAAATGGATCCACTAAGTTGTTAGCCGATTTGATGTAGTTTATCAAGATAACACATGTTGAGAGCAATTTTCTCATGGTTTTGTGTCGTCTTTCTACGTTTCGAGATTTACCATTGTATATGGAGCTCAGTGCCCGAAATATAGCCGATTGACTATCACATTGTACACCTAATGTTGGCACTGGTTTTTCCCATAGTGGGATATCCTGCATAAAGTTTCGAAGCCATTATGCTTTTTCTACTTATTTTTCAAAAGCAGTGAACTCAGATTGCATTGTGAATCTGGCCAACAACGTTTGTTTCAAGGATTTCCGTGACACAGTTGCACCACCAATCGTAAATATATACCCACTGGTAGATTTTGACTTTTTTGAATTTGATATCCAGTTAGCGTCGCTATAACATTCCGGAACGGCTGAATATCTTCCATAGTGCAACCCATAACTTTGAGTATATCTCAAATGGTTCAATACTCTAGCTATCCCTTTCAAGTGACTATGTCCTGGATTGCTTGTATAACAACCTTATACGTTAACAGTGTGTGCTAAATCAGGTCTTGTACTATTTTTCAAATATATAGGACTCCCGATCACTTGTGCATATTCCAATTATAATATCCTATTACCTGAGTTTTTCTTCATCTTGAGATGAGGGTCCACATGATTTTTAGCTATCCCAATTGAATAGTTCTTGAATCTCTCAAGTACTTTCTCGGTGTAATGTTCTTGAGATAAGACAATTCCTTGAAAATATCTAAATATTTTGATCCCTAAGATCACATCTGCTATTCCCAAGTCTTTCATGTAAACTTTCCATTAAGTAAGTTCTTAGTTTGTTTGATCAT
>JAULKJ010301055.1:0-20402 GCA_032355405.1 Rubia balearica | reverse complement strand
GAGTATTTACCCCCCGGACACCGGGGGCTTTGTCTTGCAGATCGGACGCGATTCAGGGATCACGACGAGAGATCTACCTCGGTGAATCTACCTTCATCATTAGCTAATTACAATTGTAATTTAGCTCATGTAAGTGATCAAAATTGCAGGTATATATAATCCCGTGGAAATACATGAACTAATCATTGCCTTCTGTAAGAGATCACGATGATTATTTCAAAGTTCTTTGTACTTCAAGGAAGATGGTAAATTTTTCCTGCTGCACTTGTAGTTCTTTAGATGGCATTACTACTTGAGAAACTAAATGTTGGTTGTTATTTAAGTGTACATGTTTTTCTCACAAATAACTGTGGAATAAAGTTTACCCACTTTTCTCACATGCTGCTGTTAAGTGTTGCTATGTATATTATAAAGATACCAAGGTTCCATCATGTAAAGTGAATGATATGGCAAGTTTGGCTTAGTTACACGAACTGAGAGTTCTACATAATCTTGAGATTAGATATGATAGAAGTTTTATGTAAGTACTACAGTGTTCTTCACAGTGGTTTGCTTCAAATTATTTCAGAAGGGCGATGTACAAAGTACATAGAAGTAGTATATCTATGTCTCCGACTTGCATATGAAGGATAGCCATATGATTGCAGAGTACAAAGGTGATGTTTGCTCCACCTAATTGAGTATTGATGCCTTTGAGTTGCTGGGAAGAAGGAAATGTGGATAGACTCTCTTTCAGATGAATCGGTTGTTGCTTATCTTTTTGGTAATGTTGTCTTTTCTCTCCTAATTTCCATTCTTATAGGTATTCAAGTCTTAAGAGAAAGATTTGCTCGGAAGTTGTGCAGATTTTTAGAGTTCGTGTAGGCTCTATGTGCTGCTACGCTATGTAGATTGTAACACATGTCAAAAAGATTCTCAAATTGAATGATGGTGATGTCGCCCATTTCAAATACAGACAGGTGTTTGAAGAAAAAATATAGAACTGTGACTTACAGAACACTACCAGGTATTTCAGCCCACCTCGACAACCCGCACGTGGACGGGGCTGGAGAGTCCTAGTTAGTATTAAATGTGATAAAATATTGTGATTTTAGCTAAAAATATGGGTGTGTAATTTATGTTAAGAATGACTTTCTTTATTAATGTATTATTATTAAATAAAAATATGGATTCTCAATATGGTCACCATAGTGTAAATGTTGTGACCAAATTTCAGTCGGTGAACATAAAAAAAATGGTAACTATTTTGGCAAAATCTTGGAAAAAACCGTTTTTCTATAAGTATATGGAAAGAGGGGGTTGAATTGGAATTATAGAAAGGTAAAAGTGATAAGTTTATGGCTCGATTAATACAACCCGAAAATTTTATTTTGATTTCTTAAAGTTTACAGTTTAAACCTTGGTTTTCTATAACTTATGGAAAGACCGTCTTTCAAGAGACGGACTCAACTATTTTTGTCACTGAATACTTTAAAGAGATTGGACGGATATTAAGTTTAGTGACTAGAAGTTTTTGTTAATCAAATGTTTTAGTGACTAAAAGTTACTGGTCATTAAATAATTTAGTGACTAAATCATTTTCGTCACTGAAAATTCTTTTGACGATTTTTTTTTTGTCATCAATGCAACAATTAGGGACCATTTTTGGTTTATTGGTGACTATTTTATTGACGAATACATTTCGTCACTAATATTTATGACCAAAAATACTTGGTCAATGAACCAATCGCTGTGACCAACTGAAAAAAGTCATCATCGGGAGATTTTGTGACGGAGATAATGTGATCAATTGGTGACAACCCGATTTTGGTCACCCAAAGTCATTAGTGACGAATTTCTAACATTTAGTGACTAGAACCAGTCTGTAGCTAAAGGCCTTTTTTCTTGTAGTGACTTATACACTAATTCAATTTTATGGTCAAAGTTCAGAAATTTTAGCTAAATAAATGGTTAAATTGCAGTTTGAAATGAGACAGATGGAATAAATAAGTTAAATTGTATGGTGAAATGTGAATAGCAATATCCAACTCTCTCAACCTTGTTTCTTCTTAAATTAAACTAAACTCAGATAAATATAATTTTACCGAACATAACTAAATTTATATAAATATAGTGAATTGTCCTTACTAAACATATTGATCTAAGAGCCGTCTCTTGAAAAATAGTCTTTCCTAAGTCATGGAAAACCAAAAATTTAAAGTGCAAATTAAAAGAAATGAAGATAAAAATTTTGGGTTGCATGAATCGGGTTATAAACTTTATAACTACTACACGTTGCATACTAAAATTTTAATGCTGCAACTAAGATGTTTTACCTTTTATTATTCTAATAAAAGACGGGTTTTCCCAAAACTTTGCCTTGATCTAAACTAAACTAAGATTAAATCTAGTGAAATTAGTAACACTAGACCAAAAGTAAGTTAAATAACGTTTCAAAATTTGCATAACTGAACTAATTTTTTAATATAAATTTAAACATATTGAATTGAACTAAAATTAAGTATAGTGAAAACGGTAAATAATAGACCAAAATTAAGTGAATACTAGCATCTATTCAAAATATTCTGAATTGAACTGAAATTATTTAAATATATTAAATTGAACTAAATTAAAATAAATATAAATATATCAAATGGAACTAAATTTAAATAATTTCTCTAATTTTTCTAAGTTTGACATACTTTATAGAGTACGTCTCTTAAAAGACTATCTTTCCATAAGTTATGGAAAGACCAATGTTTAAACTGCAAAATAGGAGAAATCATGATAAATTTTTTGGGTTGCATTAATCGGGTCATAAACTAATAACTACTAAATCTTGCATAATAAAATTTTAATATTGCAACTAAAACCTTTAACCTTTCTATAATTTTAATTCAACCCCATTTTTTCATAAGCATATGAAAAAACGATATTTTCCAAGAATTTGCCTCCTTTATATTTTCATTCATTTTTTCAAATATTGTCACATTTAAGTTGATGACAACATGTGAACCATTCGTAAAACATTAATGTGGTGAAATGTGATTGCTTAAAATAGAAGAAAAAAAAAGAAGAAAAAGAAGTTGTGTGGGGTTGCTGCTCCAGCTTTACCATTTCCATGCAAAAACATGCACTTAAACACTGTGCAAAAGCAAGCTACATTGACCCATTGGAGAATCACAATGACCCATCGGACATACACTTGTTGCACTTAATACACTCAATTCCACACTCCATCCGAGAATACAGTCACGCTTGCTCTTCTTCCTCTTCATCTTTTTGCCTCTCTCTGACCTAGCACTTTCTCGCACTCAGATTCTTCTTCCTCTTGTTGCCTCTCTCTGCCCAGACACCACTCTCCTCTTGCCGGGGCGCTGGGTTCTCCTTGTCCGAGGTAAGATCTACTATGTTATTTCGGTTAATGATGCTTGTGATAATATGAATTTCATTTTGGCCATGGGGTACTAATAAGAATGTAGAGTTCTAATTCCATCGGCATTTTGCCTGTTATAATCCGATAGTTGGCGCATTTTCCGAACTCCCAATGCTTATCCATGTCATTTCCTGTTATGCCCATTCACTTTGTTTTGCCATCTTCATGTATACCACACAACTGTACATATCATGTTAATTTAATTGTGCCAGAGGCCACGAGCAGTCGGCCTCAAAGGCTCTTCTCGCGAAAATCCCTACCGGTGGAAGCCGACCGACAGTAAATTGAAACCTCAGGAATTTACAAAGTAGTCCCCGAATTAATATTAATAGACACGGAGTGGAATGAAGACTTAGTTGTTGTTGATGCTGTTGTATAGAGCTGTGAATTGGTTAGGACATTTGTTTTAATAAGCCTGAGTTTTATGGTAAATATCATCTGGGAATTGTAAGATTCAGTTTGTTGATTTATGTTGCGAAATCTGTTGTATATGTTATCACACTCGTGAAGATACTGATTTGTGGAGCATATTGTGATAATTCCTGCTGGAGGTTTGTTTCCTTTTAGATTGCTTCAGGAATGGTTTGTTTTATATGTGCAAACATAGGAAGCAGGAGTTTAGAAATTAGATAAGCGATCACTAACCCCGTTTCAGCTTACTCTTGTAGATTCACATGCTTCGATGGTATCTTTTATCTTTGATAACGGTTTGTGTATCTTCCATATGTGAATCACTTCCCATCCAGATCTAAGACAACCACCAATGGCGATTCCCATGGACATTAGCATGATGAGGCATCATCCGAAAGTGTCTGAGATGGTATCCTTGTATGGACGTAACAGATGTCGAGATTTGGTGCCTCGAGCCGTTACATCATCCATACTCATCCTTGGAGGTACTTTAAACATGGTAGATGAATATGTGTATTTAGCTATGATAAGTTGTGCCTTAGAGGTGTTGAAATCAGTGTCGGAATTGAGGGGGTGGTTGTCTCGGCTTAATTCTGGAGGATAAGGGAGAAGCGAACTTATTGTTTTTGGGAGGGTTCTTATGGTTGTTTTCATTATTATACAGGACATGCAGAACAGTCTCCTAAGCTTAAATTATGGTAGAGGAATATGTGTAGATCAAATAGGAGATCATGTTACATATGGTAAATAAATATGTGTGGATTATTATGTCTACAATTAGTTTGATTTTATTCCTATAACCGATCATTTTCTTGATTTGTTTTTTCGCAAAATAGCATTGTGAGCCTTTGCTGTTAAGTCTATACCTGTCTCTGATAATATTGTTTCCGAGTCTTTTGTAGATGAGTTGTGTGATGAACTGCTTTCTTCGGATGCTGCCGCCACGAGGGAAAGCTTTAGCCATTTTATTCTTGAGATGGAGATCACGAATGCCAGCTATTATCACATAAAACTCCAAGCTGATAAAGATAAACGCAATCCTCAAAGAATACATGGATGTGATCAGACAAAGCACGAACGTCATATTGGGGATCACTATCGTACCTTGAGTGATCAGGTACAGCTGATATTAGGAGTGCTAGAGTACTACAAGAGGGATGATATCCCTCATGATTCAAACATGAGGAAGCTAAATGAAGATAAAAACACTATCAGAGGGATTTGGAAGGATTGTGTTTATACCAACCTGAAGACTATATTCCTTATGAAGGGCTACGATAGCTGTACCTTACCATATAAGGTATCTTTTGTTGTCTTTTTGTTTAGTTACATGTCTCGTAGATTCTTAAATCCTAAGCCCTTTGTTTTCAGAATGCTAAGACTGCAATCGGATCATTGCTGCACAAGGTCCTGAAGAGTACTACCGAGCAAATGGAGAATGATGCTACCAGACAAATGGAGAATGACAAAATTGAGCAAATGGTTAACCGTATCTCCACCCAAGAGGAAGCATCTAGAGTCTCAAAGAAGATTGAGGATGCCATTTTGTTATGGAAGAGGAAGAGCTTGAAGAGCGAGATCAGGATGGAGCCTACAAAGCAAAAGAAGTACAACACGAGTATTGAAACAGCAGTAAATTTTTTGTTTGAGCTCAAGTACCGCTTTCCTTCATGGGAAGCTAAAATAGGCTTTAAGTTTGTCGACCTTAACCTGGTAAGCATGTTTTTTTGTCTTGTTTATTTTTTCAAGCAAATAAAGAAGATGTTGATTTGTTTTTTTTGTTGTTGATACTAGCACGTGGGGTTAGCCTGTATTGAAGCCTACTCTAGAGCGGTTGAGAAGTTGGCTTCCAAAGTAAATGAGTTGATTGACGCCAGACAAACCCAAGGTTGAAGGTATGTGTGAGTCAATCTTAGATAATTGTGTCTTCAAATGCTTGGTTTTCATTCTCTGTGTATCTTTACATTCCTACATCTAGTGTATGTATTAATATAAGTGGAGTATGCATCCGTGTTTTGCAGGATTACCATTTCATTGTTCAGAAGCAGTTGGAACTCTATCCAAGTTATTCTGTAATAGATTGTCAGACATTTTGGTATTAAGGCTTAGAACTCTATGAGGCTTTCTCAACATTCCAGTAGTGTACGGTGTGAAATTCTGCCCTTTTGTAGTATTTATGCATTCGGAATCTTCTGCTACAATTCATTCTCTGCGTAGTTTAAATCTTCTTCTGCTTCTTCTTGTTTGCAATTCCTTTTAGGCTTTGAATTGCATGTTACAATTGTGAAATGCACTGCACGTAGACAAAAGGAAAGCGAGAATCTAGGCAAGATAAAACTTTTTGGGATTAAAGACCCCTGTCAGTGGTATAGGCATTGGCTCGTGGTTCATGGTTGAGAAGAAGAAAGAATTGGAACTCCATTGTGTGTTCCTTGGCAGGAGTTGATAGATATACTCCCAGGTCGGATTGATTTTTTTTAATACAGAAAACACAACATTGCAAAGTGGAAAGTCAACCATTTCAGTGATCTTCTCTTCTTAGAGAAGCTTGATCATAGTGGTGTGAAAATGCAATAATAAACTACACAGACAGAAGTATGCAACCATGTAGTCTCATACAGTATGTTTTATCACATTAAAAAGATCAAAAGGGACACATCAGGATATGGAATGCCTCGTCTTTGGGGGGTTTGGTCTGAGCTTTCGCGTTTGGCGCAAGAGCAAAATAATTGATTTTTCCCAGTTTCTTAACACACACAGCTGATGAAGGATTTCCTAGGCAATGGAGGCTTTTCTGCAGATGGTAGAGTGATCACTAATGGACTGTTGGAATAAGCTTTAACAGAAGACGACCTCTCGAATCCCCTCATTTTCGTTTTCAGCTTCAGCAATTCCAGTTTCAGGTTCTGATTTTCTCTTTGCAAGCTCGAATCTTCTGCTGGATTTGAATGGAAATGATCTGTGGAGTTGTGTCTCACCCTGAGGGCGAGGGCGGGAGATTCGCCTTCCCTGAGGCTACCGTCCATGGCACCACGAAGGCGCTGCTGCTCGTGGTAGAGCACCTGAACAACTGTCTGAACAGGTAGCCGGTCATTCTGTGCTGCGTGCGCACACGCTTCCCTGGAAAGCTTTTGACAGTCCATTATGCTACATACTTTATTCTTATCCATGTCACTTATCTCAGGATGAGCCTTCAAGAAGATGTCGATTGCGCCGTACATGCCATCCTCGGTGATCCTCGAACGTTCAGCTAGACTGGTGAGCCTGGAAACAGGCAAGTTCCGATCAGAAGCAATTTCAGCGAGGTAATTCTCCATTAGCTTCCCGACCTTTTCTTCATCTGCATTGCGTCCCAGTCGCTTCGCCTCCATTTCATACTCGAGATAATGCATCATTACCCTCTGGACAGTCTCAACATCAAACACGTGCAGTGTCTCCAGTAAAGCAAAATGAAGGGATTAAGAGATCATCTAACACGGCTTGTTCGAGTTGCGAGCCTAAACTCTTCTCCAGGTCGATTCTGCAAGCAACCGTTGTTTCGAGGTAGATGGAAGCTCTAAGCAGCATTGAAAGAAAGCCAACTGACAATGAGTTATGCTCTCTTGGTAAGAGGCTAATGATTGTTTCTAACACGACGCGCTTTTCGTGTTCTTGTTTCAGTTATTAGATCCTTAAACACGTGCGGATAGAGGGGCTGAAGTTGCTACATGTGTTGTCCATTGGGTGGTTTGGGAACTGCAGCATGGAGTATCAATAAGCAGAATTTCGTATTTGACATAAGATTTGAGATAAGCAACGAAGCCACGATGATTCCGGCTTCTGTGATTCCTCCAACATTTTCTGAGGATTGCCAACATTCCAGTTTCGAGCAGCAAGGTACCTTCTTAGACAAGCATCATTGCAGTAGTTGGGGAGGATGATTCCTCAAATCAGGCTGCCACACAAGCAACTGATGGCTGTAGATGATGAAAAGAGCAAGGACTGATGATCATATGAATATGGTTATTGTTTGCACTCATGTATCACTTTGCAGCAGCAGAGAGCAAAGCTATAAAATGTGTAAACAAACGACAATAGAACCATAGCAAATAGCACAAACACACGAACAAAGCATTAAAAGAAAATGTGATTGAGCAAATTAATCAAGCAGGTTAAAAGGGAAAACTGTGTTTTTATATTACATGGTCTGAAGCTTGAAGATTAAAAAAAACAACGGCTGCTGAAACTCGAGACACTACTTTTTGCGTTGTCTTCCTGTGTGTATGCATTCTGGATCTGCAAAATCTACCTTTCCGAAAACCTAAAGAGATTAACATCCATTAGGCCAAAATGAAAAGACAATCAAGATATTATCCCGAAGTTGAGGTTTCCAAAGCAATGTGCAACATCATATTAAGATATTCTCATCATATTTTGCATCCGTGGAGCAATTTTTTATCTGAATGGAAAAGCAATTTTGACCAGGGGTAAATATGTAAAAGCTACATCTAAAGCATACTACAAAACAGTTTAGCATATTCACATCTCAATAAAACGAATCAAACACTACAGAAATCAACTTACCAGGGGTTTTGATGGCGTAGGTGTGCCAACAGAAAATTTTATATGTTAGGAGATTAATTATGTGGGGTTGATGGTCCAATAATATCAGGACAAGTGTACATGGGTGGGGAAGTTAAAGGTAATTTTTTATTTCATTTTTTCCTTAAATTGTTTGGCACTTGTTAAAATACTATTGGACCATCACCTTAACATAATTAATCCCTTAACATACAAAATTTTCTGCTGTGGCAATTGGGTAGGTCAAGAATGCACATTCACACAATATGGAATACACAAAATGTTCCTGCCATAACTGATGTTCCCTAAGATAAACAAAAAATGGACTTTCTAATTAGAATCAAATAACTGCCATAACTGATGTTCCCTAAAATACAGAAAATAATCAATAACTGCCATATATAATTTGACCTTGTCCAAATTATGGTACGATAATGTAGCTGCCTTTATAATCCTTCGGTATATACTTTTTTTTATATAGCAAAGAGGGGAGATTGGTCGCCGGAGAAGGCTAGGGAGTAAATATAAGAGGATGAAAAACTACTGCATTGATCTCTCCAGCATCTTTTCAAAGTCTAAACGGCCTCAGGTTCCTTGTAATTCCGGTAAGAATTTCAATTATGTTTGCTTTTTGAAGAACAATATATACGCGCATGGTTTCAATAATAAGCTTGTTGATGCTCCAGCAGTAAGGAGGGATTTGGATGCGGATGTTTGGTCGGTGATTCTGCTAAAGGTAGATCCATACTGCATCTTCAAATGCATCTTGGTCTGCAAAGAATGGTTGGAAGTGATCACCACTTCTTTTTTCCGGATGAACTACATGAAGAAATGGAAGCGCAGTTTTCCGGTGATCGGATTCATGCGCCAATTCAGGGGGATTAAACTAATGGTGACAAACAAGTTGGGTTCCCTTATAAATGAAACGAAGCTGATGCACATTTCAAAATTTGAATTCATATCAAAATCAAGCTCCGGCGATGGCCTCATACTCTGTATTGCTCCCGAAGAAAACATGTACTACGTCTTCAACCTCGCTACCCGTGGCGGTGCTATAGTCACCCCATTGCCTCCACCTCCGCCCTTTTATTATGTCCCCTTAATGGAAATTATATCCGAGGAGGCTTCTTTTAAGGTACTTCATCTATCCCCAACTCTATTTGCACGGTTTTTGCTCAACTTTCTCAATTCATACCGATAACTCTAGTTAAGTAGTATATCCATCGTCCTCTCCAACATGATGATAAAAAATGGTATAATATTTCACATGATGATATATACTATTTGAAATTTATAATCAAACAAATAGTTGACCAAAACAGTGCGAATAAAGTTGGGTAGAAGAAACGGATTTTTATCTATAAAAAATAATTTATTCTTGGTTGCTTGTTTAATAAGCTTATAAAGGTTTTTCCTTTCTTTCAAGGTTATAATGTTGGATTCTGTGTTTTATGAGGAAGTAACTAGTGTAAATATTCAAACATTCCGTTCCTCCACGTCGATGTGGGAGAGGTCGAATCTCTTTTGTCGGGATAGGATTCGCTTTACAGGAGGGCCTGGAATAGCAAGCAACAGGGGTGTGGTGTATTGGCCGACCGATTCGTATAGATTGGTTGCGTATGATACTAATAATAATAATCAACGAGAATGCATTCGTCTGATTCCGACACCGATGAAGAGGAGCGACTACAACTTCAGGATCAGAAGCAAATACTATGAAGTGTCATCTGAAGGTAATCTCCGATGCGCTATAACTTATTGGGATGTGATTAAAATTTGGGGTCTTAACGAGGATGAAGAGAATTGTGAATGGAAGTTGTTATACATGGTGGATCTCATGGATTTGGCAGTAATGAGTAAATTCAAGAGGGCGAGTACTTATGATTACGAGTCATTTAAGTTTGCATCATTTGTACCGGGAAGATCAGACTCCATTTTTGTGGTGTCGGAAAATTATACTTTTATTTATAACGGTAATACTCAAGTGCTGGAGAGGTTCGAGGGTACCACTTCTTATTGGGTGTATACTGATGCTACACAAAAATTTTCCTTGACGACATCGGATTTTGGAGTTTGGCCTTCTTCTCCATTTTCAAACCATCCAACACCGAATAAACCCCGCAGTTTTAAGCTTTTAGGGCGTGTTTGACAAGGCTCATAAGTAATTTATTGATAGGCTAAATGTATTTTTGTGTTTATAGATTAAACTAGACATTATGTACTGCACTTTGTGCAGTTTAACCCAGGTTTGTGATGATTTTTTTATACTATTTGCTAGATATGCTTGTCCCTTGACAAATTGGTGAAATTCTTGCCCCATTTCCAACGTTTTTGTTCTTAAAATCTCACTATTTCCTCATTATCAACCAAGATTCGACACCCTCAACCTCCAGCTGCACCACGTAACCAAGCATTAAGTTAGATTCAGCACAGAAATGTCCACCATAGAATTTTTTATTTGACCTTGTCCAAATTATGGTATGATAATGTAGCTGCCTTTATAATCCTTCGGTATATACTTATATATAGTAAAGAGGGGAGATTGGTCGCCGGAGAAGGCTAGGGAGTATATATACTCCCTCTGTTTTATTGGAAGTGAGACACTTTTTTTTTTTTTTTTTTTTTTGTGAATTTGACACTTTTTTTTTGGTAAGATTCCTTCATTTTCATCCACTCATTCTACTTTTTCCTTTCTAAATTCAATTGCATCCACTCATTTCATTCACCTAAATCCAACCACCTAAGTCTAGTGTGCCACTTCCAATGAAACAGAGGTAATAAAGAGAGATGAAAAACTACTGCATTAATCTCTCCAACATATTTTCAAAGTCCAAACGGCCTCAGGTTCCTTGTAATTCCGGTAAGAATTTCAATTATGTTTGCCTTTTGAAGTTTCACTTTAACTAATCAATGGTCAAGCATTATTTGACTTTGTATATATAAACATTAATAGCTACTTAATTTTAACTAATCACAGTTAATCCTTATTTGAATTAGTATATATAAATAAATACGAATAAAAATGTTTGACTTTAATTAATCAACGCTCAACCTTATTTGACTTTCTATGTACAAATAGGAATAACAAATTTGACTTTAACTAAAAACTTTCAATCTTACTTGATTTAGTATGTATAGAACACTAATAACTAAATTAACTTTAATTAATCAACAATCAACTCTTACTTGACTTCTTATATATTAACACTAATAATTAAATTGACTTAAATCAATCAACGGTTAACCACTTACCTGACTTTTTGTATATAAACACTAATAACTAAGTTGATTACAACTAATCAACGGTTAACCACTTACCTGACCTTTTGTATATAAACACTAATAACTAAGTTGATTACAACTAATCAACGGTAAATTCTTACTTGACTTTTTATGTATAAATACTAATAAATAAGTTAATTTCAACTAATCAACGATCAACCCTTACTTGACTTAGTATATATAAACACTAATAACTAAGTTAACTTTAACTAATCAACGGTCAATCCTTACTTGATTTAGTATATACAAACATTAATAACTAAGTTGACTTTAATAAATCAATGGTCAACCCTTATTATTTTAGGCTTGGTTAATGTTTGACTCTAACTAATAAACGACCAAATCTTACTTGAATTCCTATATATTAACACTAATAACTAAGTTGATTTAGACCAATTAATGGTTAGCCCTTACTTGATTTACTTATATATAAACACCAATAGTTTAGTTGACTTTAAATAATCAATGTCAATTTTTACTTGACTTTCTATATATAAATACTAATAACCAAGTTGATTTTAACTAATCATCGGTAACCCATTATTTGATTTTCTATATATATAAACACTACTAACAAAGTTGACTTTAACTAATCAACGGTAAACCATTATTTTACTTTCTATATATAAGCACTACTAATAAAGTTGGCTTTAACTAATCACTGGTAAATACTTACTTGACTTTCTATATATAAACACTAAACACAAAGTTGAATTTAACTAATCAAAGGTCACTCCTTAATTATCTTAGTATATGCAAACACTAATAACTTATTTGACTTTAACTAACGGGCAACCTTAACTTGACTCTCTATATAAACATTGCTAACTAAATTAACTTTAACTCATCAACGGTTAACCACCACTTGACTTTATATATATAACCACTAATAACTAATTTAACAATTGGTTCTTACTTGACTTTCCATATATAAACACATATAAATCTTTCATATAACTCAGTTGACTTTATTAAACCATCTGTCAACCTTTATTTGACTTTTCATATATAAGTACTGATCATTAAGTTGACTATAACTAATTAAAAATCAATCCTTACCTGACTTCTAAAATAAATTTTAAAAATACAATTGATTTGTTATGGATAAATCTGAACCTTTATAATCATTTGATAAATTGAATCTTAACCCTTCAAATATTTCATGTAAATATCAAACCTCTGTTACCCTGACACGTTAGAAATAATGGAGAATAGCGTATCGATTCGACACGAAACATGACACACGACGAAATCTGGCCGAGTTGTGTATCTACTCCCTCCGTCCCATAAGTAATTGCACAATTTCAATGGGCACGTTTGAATGTAAATATCTTTAGTTACTTATAATAATACCGCATAAAAAATTGATATTTAAAAAATATATGTTTAGATGAATCTAACAAGATCTCACATGATATTTGTATTACATATAGATTTATTTTTATTAACGGCCAAAGTTTGCAAAGTTTGACTTCCAAAAAGCAATTGTGTAAATACTTATGGGACGGAGGGAGTATAAACGAATCGGAAAGCGGATGTGGGTGGTGGAAGAAAGGGGTATGAAAGACTAGAAATTTATTCATTTTGCACACATAAAAACATGGGCAATTTTGTGTAATAATATAACACAATTTGTATATATAATAAGAGCAATTTTTTTAAATTGTAATAATACCACACAATTTTATCCCAAACACCATATAATAGAAATTGTTTACTTTTGGATGGTGCTGTCAACCAGAGATATTGAAGTCATTTTGACTAACTTAAACACAAGTTGTCTAAAAATAAAATACTAATATTATAATATATTACTGATTTTAATTCTTTACTATATATAATCAAACTTGTTAAAATACTAATATTATAGTTTGTTACTGGTTTTAATTCTTTTATGTATATAATCAATCATAACTTATTAAAATATATAATTTCTAAAGATATATTCAAAATCATAAGTATCTTATTGTACCTTACATATATATAACTAAAGAAAATCCAAAAAAACACATCGTCTAAAATAACAAAATGTTGGGAATTTTTTTACAATGATATAGTACTTTTGATAGAAATATGTATACATGTTATTTATTTATTAATGTATGACAACGTATTGTTTTAGAAATGAGGACATTTCATAAATATCCCAAGTACCATATAATATAATTTTTTTGCTTTTGTGGTATTGTCAATCAGGGATATTGAAGTCATTTTGACTAACTTAAACACAAATTGTCTAAAAATAAAATACTAATATTATAATATATTACTGATTTTAATTCTTTACTATATATAATCAATCATAACTTGTTAACATACTAATATTATAGTTTGTTACTGGTTTTAATTATTTACTATATATAATCAATCATAAATTATTAAAATATATAATTTCTATAGATATATTCAAAACCATAAATATATTATTGTACCTTACACATATATAACTAAAGAAAATCCAAAAAAACACATAGTTTAAAATTACAAAATGTTCGGATTTTGTTTACAATGATATAATATAGTAATTTTGATAGAAATATGTACACATATTATTTATTTATTAATGTATGAAAAATTCTTTTTTTTAGAAATGAGGACATTTTATAATTAATGAGACTAATAAGGTCATTTTACATTTACTTTCATTTATTGCAATGAGATATGTATAATTATGACAGTTTTTAAAAATGAATATCAAGAAATAAATAATTACTTTTTAAAGAATTTGAATGAAATATAATAAAAATACCTAATTTTTATTGTATTCAATATTTAACGGGTTTTAACTAAGTTAATTATTTTATTTCATAATTCAGATAATTTTCCTTAGATGACTAAACTTTAAAATTTTAATAAAACTTAATTTCAATATTTTAATTAATGGTATCGCGCAACATGCAATGTTACTCCACTAGTTCATAAGAACAAAAATGAAATAATATATATAATAAAAACATAATGTTATCATGTTATATAGAATACATGCACAATAATTTATATATAATAAGTAGAATACAATATTGTATCTATTATTATATATAATAATATGTTATATATAATAGGATGATTGTATAACAATGAAATACAATATGTTATATATCTCTATTGAATAATAATAAAATTATAACACTAAACTACAGTCTTATATAGAATAATAAGAAGAAAATAATCTATAATATAATAACTAAAACAGTAAGTTTTTGGTCATGTGGCGTTACATTGCCATGTCAACTTTCCACTAACAAAAATACCTCATTTCAAAATTCTTTTTCATTAAATACATGCACAATTCTTTTCTAACAAATTTTAAAAAATGTATCAATTGGTATATTTCCTTTTCTTAATTTTTTTTATTTGATGTACGCATTTCCCAACAGTCAACCTACCAATAAATGGTTAATTTTTAATTGTATGACTTTGTTTACTATTTTTAAAAAAATATATGACTTTGTTTACAGTTTTGTTTGGTGAAGACAAACTCCTTAACATTACATTTTCTAAGAGTTTTTTGCTTTTTGATTTTTTCCGGAAGACATGACTAAATTTGTGGACATCTTCCCTATGTATAGAAAAATAAAAATTGCATGACAACTTTTCCAAACACATGACCATTGTAACTGAATTGAGCAAGACTGTTGAAGTAAATGGAGTTGCAAATTTATTTTTCTATAAGTATTTCTATATGATAATTTATATTACAATGTCCTCATCATTAGTGTTAAAACCTTACCTTGACTTCAAAGTCAATTTTCTTATAGTTAATTAACATATTTTTAATTTAGATTTTGTATTTTTTTATAGAGTAATGATATTCTCAATGATAATTTCATAGTGAAATATGAAAGTGAGTAATGCGACATTAGAAAAATGACTGATATATTTACTGTTAGCTACATGTTTAGGGAATGTGATTAGTGATTTAGTATTTTCATTAATGCCACATCATTCACTTTGATGTTTCAATATGAAATTTCACTAAGAGTATCATTATGTTATATGTTGTTTCATACATCTATTTATAACCAAGAAATTTTTGATAGTTTCTTTTAAAAATACATGATTTTATAAATTTAATTAAATAATTATTGATTCATAATCATTAGATATTTCATATTTTTATCACTATATTTTTTGTAACATAAAGTATTTATATACAATAGTTAATACTAGATAATACCCATACCGATGCATGGATTATGAATGAAAATTTAAATATATAACATAATTTATAATTTAAATAAGTAATTAGTTGTTTTCATATGTATATGAGAATTACACGTGCTAGAGAATTTATAATAAATCAATATATTTATAATATTATAATTCATTGGATGAAAGAAAATCAGTTTGATCTTTGTTGACACGTACATATTTTATATAAGAAAGTATTAAGCTGTATAAAAATACTTATACATTATTGGAAAAATATTGACAAAATAATAAATGTTAGTTGATAATGAATGAATAATTTAATTGAAGTTATAAAATTATGTTTATTCTTAGGCTCAATGAGTGATATAAAGCATTGTAATCCAGTAAGTTCACGGTAAGTCACTCTAGGAATAGTTCGGGTTCTTCGTGAAATTGGTTCGGGCATAAGTGTATCTGTGTGAAGATTAAATACACTATACACTCGACTGTTCACAGAATACCCCATAAATATACCAACATCACTAAGATTATCGAACTTTGCAAATGGATCTCTATCTCGTAGTATGTAACACTTGCTTCCAAACACATGAAAGTGGGATAAATTCGGCTTTCTTCCCTTCCAGATCTCGTAAGATGTTTTGTTGGTAAATGGTCTAAGATACACACGATTGATTGTATAACATGTTGTGTTAACAACTTCTGCCCACCATTTTTTGTGTATACCTTTTTCTGCAAGCATGACCCGAGCCATCTCCTGAAGAGTTACATTCTTCCTTTCTACAATGCCATTCTTCCTTTCTACAATGCCATTCTACAAGGAAGAGTTCTATTCTTCCTTCCTTTTCCAATGATTTTCTTTAGTTATATATATGTTTATACGACCCATTCTCACCCCCGTATATCAAATCTTGAACACGAATGTACAAGCGGTGGAGTGGGGTTGAGAGATCTCGATTTACTGGTACGTTTTCCCTACATACTGGCTGTAATACTGTTAAATCTAACTATCTGAAAATGACATTACGTGTTCTCTTATAAGCAGCTGTTGGATGATATGACGAGCGAGTTAGACACGTTTGAGCTTGGAGACCTTCGTGACACACATGTGGAGCGTCTGCAGGAGTTGGTCGAGACCATTATTATACCTCGACACGCTGAGTACCGTTCACGCCACTGGCGTTAACGCATTCCCTGGGACATTTGTTTTTAATGGATCTGTTCATTGTTAACCAATTATGTTGACCTTTTCCATGTTTGCCTGCACTGGTTTAGTTTATTTGTATGGATCTTTTTCCTATTATGATTCATTTCCCTACCATGTACTCGTTTATAACATTCATAGCATGTTCATACATTATTCGCGAAAAGCGCATCACACACATATTGTAAGAAAAGTAGTTCTACGTAACAATCACACCACAGTTTTGTTCCATTAATTTTAATACTTGGTACGCTTTGTTCCAAGCTGCCACCCTCCTTCGATATGGTAATTCCTAGTCGATGGCATCTCAATCTCTGCAAACCAACCATTGTTGAGCCACAGGGGGTATGTGGCAGTTTCCCTTGACAAGTAACCTTACAAAATGCTCTGCACTTGCCACGCATACGATGTGTAGCTCCCGCGATGTCCCGTCCTCTCTGCCGCCCCCTCTCAAGGGCAGAACTGTACAATAGAAGTTTGCAGACCCAGTGTCGGTGATGTAGTATAATACTACAACTGTGTTGTAGTAGGTAGCCACAGGAAACATATCCCCAGTAACCAAAAACCAATGATCACGACCACATGGTCTGCTGGAGTGTCTGACACGGGTCCTGGACAAGTCAACCTCGTCCTTCCAACTGTATATTGGAAAAAAAATCTGGCCAGTGAGTCGATATCTCGTTGTAAATCGCCCGACGGGCTCCAGACCAATCCCCCTCACCGTCTACATGGAAGGCATCTGTGACGCAGCGGAACCCACAATTTCCATCACTGGTAACATCGTTCCATCCCTCAATGTCACACCTGATAATGTGGGGGACACATTCAAGATAGGGGAATGTGCTTGTGGGAGAAACATTATGATTAGGACTGCACATTACTATGACAGTTAAATGAAATGCCCTCATAATGTGGGGGAACACACCGTTTCGACCTCTTTACCCAGATGTACCCCGACCAGGTGACTTAGAACTCTACCGATTCCGGGATGACCCGTAACGCTGGTTTACATGATCGTGGAAGCTTGGTGACTGCCTGGTTGATCTTGATCTGGGGACCTGCTCGCTTGGTCTACCATGTGTCATCATAACGTTATTCGATTCTTTAATTACACAGTTCTCTGGATGCAACTTCTCCGCTATGTAACTGGAAACCCGGCGAAGAACAGTCAGGTCACTACAAGCCAGCTCCTTAACCTGACTGTTGAAGGTTGATTGGTCTTGGTCACCACTGGAAACATTCACCATGCTTTGCAAGTTGGCACCCAGAAGCAATGTATTAAACAACAGATGAATGTCGTCCAAATACAGGGTGATGCCATGCTCAATCTCCGTATGTATGATGCAAGCACAAGGGATTCCATGCGTCACACGCATTACACAACCGTAATATGCATAAACTTTCGGTCCAAGTGTTGCTAATCTCCGCCGCTCGGTCATCAATTTGTCAAGGAAATATTTAGACACACCGTTGAACAAGTTATGGAAAATAACAGTGCGGTGCAATCTACCAGTGTACGTTCTTGATCTTTCTAGCCTGTTCTTAATCTTAGTAATCTGGCCGGTTATTAGCCTCCATATCGTATCCAAGACACCAGTGGATGTTTGCAACCAACCTTTCAAAGACGAGTGTGCACTTTCGACACGATATGTAGTGGTGTTACCAAAATGAAGATATGAATTCGTCCACGCTCGGACAAATTTATCCTTATACACCATTCTAATAAAGGAACTGCTTTTTCGATACCTTTTCTAACGCATACCTTTTCTCTCTCAAATCCAATCAAATACAATCCTAAATCTAACGTAAACCTGCTAATATTCCCACCACAAACTCGCCGGAAACAACCCTACACAACCAAGGCCTAAGCTAAACCTCCATGGCAGCTCCGCCCCAGCCCGCCCTCGTACGCCGCTATGGTGAACTATAACACCACTCCTACATATCGACAAGAGAAGATTCAGTGATCACCGACAACGGAGTTTAAGGGTGAAATCGTTGTGATATTCAAAGATGAGGAAGTCGATCTGCTTGCCCAGCCTTTTCAAAAACACTTGATCGGAAAGTTTGCCAGAGGACGCCCAACCTTGGAATTCATAAGACATCAATTTAAGAAGATCGGGTTCAAGGGAAAACCAACCATCATGGCACTGGATCACCGACACATCTTCATCATGTTCATCCACGACGAAGATACCCAAAGATGTTGGATTAAGAGAAACTAGAACCTCGCCGAAAACCTAATGAAGGTGCTGAAATGGACAAAGGATTTCGATGTCAATGAGGAGCCTCCAATTGTGCCAATTTGGGTAAACATTAAATTCCCCCCTGTCTTCTTCTTTCATCCATAATCAATACCTCATATTGCAAATAGGTTAGGCAACCTGATATTTGCTGATCCCCCAACACAGAATCTTACCCGGCCCTCCACCATTAGGCTATGCATAGAGATGAACCTCATCTTGGCTTTCCCGAATCAAATTAGATTGGGTTCCAGTAGTGAAAGCAAATGGTACAACATAACTTATGAAGACCACCCAACTTACTGTCCTAAATGTGCCAAAATAGGTCACTCCACGCAGGAATGTAAGTTGGGAAAAGCTAGCAAACAGCAAGCACATGAGGTTCTTAAATCAAAGCCAAGAGAGAACCACACACCTAGCTCACAACCTCCACAGGTGCTTGCCCAAACCTGGTACCCGATCCAACAGAAAGACCCAACTCAGCCTGAGAAAAGGAATGATTCTGATGATGAAATAGAGGTTTATGAAGATGCCCAAAATCTATTTAAGGACTCACAGGGTAAACATGAGCAGATTTTAAGTATTCAATATGATACAGGAAGTACCTCCCAGCCTAGAAACTCAGTCTACCGAGAAAAGACAAGATCCAGGTCCCCGGTTTGGAGAGTCAAGACACCACACTCTGCTAATCAGCCACACTCTGCTAACCGATCACTTCATCAGGCTCAAGGAAGGAATAGAGGATGGAGATCAACTGATGATATAGTCAGGAAAAATAACACACTGGCCTACAATATCCACGACAGACTGGCAACAGTTCAGGAGCTAAAAAAATTCAGTAATCGTTTTTCGATACTACTCAATAGAGCCGAGGATAGTCATGAAGTACACGCATCTCAACCTAGATCATCTCTGATAGAGGAGAAACAAAGCAATAATCCAGCAGAGTTTGGCAAGGAGGTTACAAAGACTAAGATTGAGGAACGAAGCACCTCACTGGAGCAACAACAGGAAAACAAGGATGTGGACATACAATTTCAGGTAAACTCTAAGGAGCTGTGCCAAGATCCAGGTAATACTCAGCCCCATACTGATAGAAGGTTCTTTAATTCTCCGAATTTAATCATGACTTGTGCTC
>JAULKJ010301037.1:0-11565 GCA_032355405.1 Rubia balearica | reverse complement strand
ACCTTCTAGTGCTTCCTTTGGATAAATATGATAACAAACCACATTAACATACTCATCTAGCAAGATTGACATCATTTTCACAACAAAAAGTTCTAATTCCATGTTATTGGATTTTCATGCCAAAGAGCTAAAAAATTGTACACTTTTCTAACATCCTAACAATTAATCATACAAACACTTCATATTCTCAAACAAGCCAGAGCATAAATGAATCAAACATTCACTTCAAGAAAGAGTAAAATAGAGGTTCTTACTATATGGGTTTGGAAGCTTCAATCAATTTCTCCCAAGTAGAAAACTAGCCTAGATAATCGAAACCCATAAAATAGAACAAAAATCTACTAAGAAACAAGAAGAAATTGAAGATTAAGGGAATGAACTAAGGTTTTAGAGCCCCCAAGTCGGGCCAAGAGGGATAAGTAATAAGTGGATAGAGTGTTATTTATAGTACAAGAAAAGGGGGACTAAAAAGCAAGTTGCAGGGTGATTTTCGTGTCAAGTGACAATTCCCTTTCCACTAGCGACAGAGTGCAGTCCAGCTATCAGCTTTTTTTGTTTTGCTTCCCGCGGGTGAACCGTTGATCCGTTTTGGAAGTTCTTGTAGCCATTTTTTAGCACTCGCAAAGACGAATCCAATGATGCAATCCATGGATACCAACTCTTCTTGGATCATTCTCATAAATTGGCTTCAAAACTTAAATCATTCTTCACCATCTACTTTGCTTTCCTTCTTCACTTTATCTTCTATCACTTTGTATGTGGCCTTCCTTCTTCTACTATTATTGTTAATGGTCTTCTTCAATCTTCTACCACGTTGTAAGTGGTCTTCCTTCTTCTACTATTCTTGTTAATGGTCTTCTTCAATCTTCTACCACTTTGTAAGTGCCCTTCCTTCTTCTACTATTCTTGTTAATGGCCTTCTTCAATCTTCTACCATCTTTACAAATGGACTTCTTCATGAGAGTCTCCAAATAAGCTCACAAAACATATATGAATCGACCAAATCATAAAGGTAGAGCACGTTAGACACCACATGCTTACAAACAAGGGAAATGAGGGCAAATAACCACACAAGGTTATTATCAACCCCTATTTTGTTAAAAACCTAATAATCTAACTAACCACCTACAAAACAAACTAAAATATATGTAATTGTAATAAGAAAATATCAAAATCACGTCTTATCAGTTTCCTTCAAAAAGGCCTCCACCCTTGTGTTAGACTTTTGAAGGTTGGTCAACCGTAAAATCCCACTTCTATTAGAACTATTCAGTCAGTATTGTCCTCCATCTGAATTGTTGGGAATAATGTCTCTATTATGTTTGAAAATAAAACCACTATTTTGGTGCAAAACTGTAATTTTGGAAATTAAAACTACAATTTTGTGCAAAACTATAGTTTTGAAGTCAAAACTATGAATTTGATGCAAAACAGTAGTTTGGGAGTCAAAACTACGGTTTTTTGTGCAAAACTGTAGTTTGGGAGTCAAAACTACGGTTTTTTGTGCAAAACTGTAGTTTGGGAGTCTAAACTACGGTCTTGGCACAAAACTGTAGTTTGGAAATCAAAACTACTATTTTTGCAGAAAACAATAGTTTGGAAATCAAAACAACGATTTTGGTGCAAGACCATACTTTGGTAGTCAAAAATACGATCCTGATGCCAAAAAATATAGTTTGGGATTCAAAACTATAGTTTTGGTGCAACACTAAAGTTATGAAGTAAAAATTATGGTTTTCATGCAAATTTGTGATTTGGGAGTCAAAACTGGGACTTTGTACCAAACTGTGTTTGATTTCCAAACTACATTTCAGGTGCCAGAATTGTATTTTTGAATTTCCAAACTATAGTTTTGGTAAGAAAACTGTAGTTTGGAAGTCAGAATACGATTTTTCTGATTCGGTAAAAACTATGGTTTTTGTTTTAAAATCGTAGTTTCAAAAATAAAACTATGGTTTTAGCACCAAAACCGTAGTTTGGAAATCAAAACAACGGGTTTTTTTGCACAAAACAATAGTTTAGAACTCAAAAATACAGTATTAGCACAAAATTGTAGTTTAGAACTTAAAGATACAATTTTATCGCAAAATTGTAGTTTAGAACTCAAAACAACGGTTTTGGTGCAAAGCAGTAGTTTTGAAGTCAACACTACGATTTTGGTGCAAAACAATAATTTTGTGGTCAAACTTCGGTTTTGGTGCAAAATTGTAATCCTGAAGGCAAAGCTACGAGTATGGTGCAAAACTGTAGCTCTGAAGACAAAAGTACGGTTTTGTACAAAACTGTAGCTTGGAAGTCAAAACTATGGTTTTGTGCACAATTGTACTTTGGAAATCAAAACTACGGTTTTGATGCAAAATCGTAGTTTTGAAATTAAAACTACTTTTTTGTGTGGAAAAACTTTAATTCAGAAGTCAAAATTATGCCTTGGTAGAAAAACTATAGTTTGGAACTCAAAACTACAATTATTGCACAAAACTGTAGTTTGGAAGTCAAAAATACAAATGTAGTTTTTAAGTCAAAAATATTGATTTCAAAACTACTGTTTTGGTGCAAAACTATGGTCCAAAATCGTAGCTTGGAAATTTCACCTAAAGTTTTGTTACCAAAACCGTAGTTTGGAAATAAAAACTAAGTTTTGGCACCCCGACTGTAGTTTGATAATCAAAACTACAGTTTGGTAGTTTGGAAATAAAAACTAAAATTTTGGTGCAGATTTGTAGTTTGAAATTAAAACTACGGTTTGGTGCAAAAAATAAAACTACAGTTTTAGCACAAAAACTGTAGTTTGGAAATTGATTGTAAGTATTAATGCATCACCCTAACTATAATGATCGAAATTAATAATACGTGTAGCTCTTGCATGTGTATAGGCTCTTACCATGTACAACACTAACCATGTTTATAGGCTCTTGAATTCGTTTCCAAATTCAAAGGTTGGATAGGGGTTCTTTACCCATTAAAGATCCAGCATGACCATGTGGCGATGGAGTAGTGTTTGGCCTATTTGAGCTTGCGGTTGATGCAAAAGGAAAACTTCATATACATCGCACCTTATTGCAAGCAGTAAGTTATCTCCATTTTACTTTTTTAAATTTAAACATCCACCATCAGTGGATGGGAGAGATATATTGGGTTCTCTTAACCCATAAAACCAAAAGGATTATACAGTTTAGGATATACATAGTGAATGATCCAGAGTCTATATCGCTAATCCAAGAGAGCTCTAGTGATCTATTTGGATATGATTCCTGTAATCAATCTCCACTCCTCGTGTTAATCAATTCAAGCCAGATATCTAATGAGATCATACTAGAGAAATTAAACTGCTATTAGAGCCATCAGATGCTATATACATATGAGTGTTGAGGATTAGCTAAATATGAGTGTATTACTCCCAATTAATGACCTCCAGTAAACAAGCATAACATGCCTTCATAAAAGTGGAGTAGCAGACTAAGTACTCCAGTAGTCAATGAGGTTGCAGCATGATTGTGAAAATCCATTTGGAATCAGTAGCAGCCAAATACAGCATCAACAACCGCAACCAGAAAAATAGCATCCAAAAATAGCAACAAGAGTTCGCACCGAAAGAGTAGCAGCCAAAAACAGCACCATCAACTGCAAGAGTCAGCAACACCAGCAATTTGAGTTCTCAACGGTCCATGTGCTCCCCATATTTTGTAGAAGGCTGAGAGCTGAAGCATTGAAGGTGGTTGCAGCATGATTTTGACAATTCGAAAGCTGTAGAAACCAAACCAACAAGGGGCTACAATCAATAATAGCAGGCAAAAAGTAGAAATAGCAGCTGCAATAGTCAGCAACAACACTAGCCATTTGGGATTCCAACAGTAATCCATAGAAGATTGGAGAACAAAGATCTTGTACATCATGTAATCCTTATCCTAAGACTAGGAATATATTTTTTATCCATTAATATGATTCCCCGAAGTTCCTTTTTTTAGATTTTTCCATGAGAGGTCATGATTATTGAGGTTTTGAGCCTCTTTAGCTAAGAAATCTGCAACAAGGTTTCCTTCTCTGTTAGTGAAGATCATATTTTCCCTAGATCTGTTTAAAATGTCATTTATATTGCAACACAAAGAGTACAGCTGCCAAGGAGCTTTTATTGGATTTGAGATGAACTAAATTGCTAGATAGCAATCAGATTTAATCTGGACAGATTCATTAGTAAAATTCCTGGCTTTTCTAAGTCATAAATGAATTGCAAGAAGTTCAGAGTGTATGGGGGAAATGGCAAGATGAGTTTCTACATATGCACTAATTCCCATTTCTGACCCTAACAATTAATCATAAGCCTGCAGTTAATTCATTTTTTAGACATGAAGCATCAACATTTATCTTATAATATGTGGTCGGTTTAGCCCATTTAACTAACTCAAGAGTGATGCTTCTCTTCCTTTTAAAGAAATTGCACAATCCCTTAATATCAAAAAAATTTCCTCATTGAGGTCTGCAGTTAATGGCTTAGCTGCTAGGGATTGTTTAATTTCTCTTTTAATATTATTGATCACAAATTTAGTGTTCCATCTTTCTCCTTCGTATGGCCATTTATTTTTCATTTTCCACAAAAATGAGGACCATTTTATTCTGAATTTTGTTTGGACCTTGAAAAGTCAGATAGAAGGATATCCTATCCGAAATTGAATTAAAAGACTTGTTGTGAGACCCCTGTCCTAGAAGCAAGTAGGATAATATGTATCGTATCAAAATAAAGGTACATAATTAGAATGTGATATTATAATATTTATTATATAATGTGATGATAATTTAATATATATATATTTAGGTTATAAACAATTATTATAAAATTAATAGAGTGTAAAATGATTAAATAAAATAAATAATATTAATTAAGTAAATAATAATTAATTATGAAAATAAAAGAAAGGGGCCATTCAACCCTTTTAATTGAAAACAAATTGGGCTTCAACCAATTGAGCCCATGAGCCAAGGGTTAAGAAAAGAAAATGAAATAGAGTAGAAACAGAAGAAAGAAGGAGAGAGAAGGCCGAGAACGGTATGAAAATTTGTAGGCGGTTCGGAGTGATGAAGCAGAGAGGTTAGTGTCACTGCTGGAAGAAAAGAGAAGAAGGTAGAAGATGCTAAAGGGGTGGCGGGCGTGAAATAAATTAAACCCATTCCCAGTTTGTGCGATTTGTTCTGTTTTTTATCTGTTTTCCGCACCCCTCTCGCTTCCTGCCGCCCCACTGTCGCCATTTTCAGCCACCCCTTGCCTGAACTTCTGGTTCCGCCACTGTCTGTAAGTTTCTGGGAAACTGTTAGACCTGAGGTGTGTACTTTGTTTCGAATTGGTTTCCAAGCTTGGTTGCACCCAGTTTTGTTTGCTTTTTCCTTAGTATATATAAAAGGTTGCGTGGCATCAGACTTTCCTGTACTAGGTTTAGTGATTGGATTGTGAGTTTTGCGAGACTACAATTACCATAATTATGGCCTAGAGTCTTACATGTAGTACAATATTCTGGTAAGTTCCCATGTTACTGCAAGAAAAAATACCAATTATTTTGCCTCTTTCAGTTTTTTGGCTAACAAATAATCGAGGTATAAAATTCTTTTACCTCGATTTTTTTTCAAAGTAAAAGATTTTGTTTACCTCGGTTTTAAAAAAAATTGAGGTAAATAATTGTTTTTACCCCTATAATTATATGAGCCGAAGTAAAATGTTACCGAATAGCGTGCGACGTCGCACTTGTTGTTTTAAAAGGTGGCCCGATTTTGCATTAAATGTCGTTTGCACCGACATGTATTGTGATTAACTACTGAAGTCGCAGTTATGTAAAAGATACGTTAAAGTAAAGAATTTGACGATGTTAGAAAAGAATGAAAAAAGAAAATGGTGGTCATGCGCTTCTCCCCGTTTTGGCGTCTCTCTCCTCCCAATATCCTATCATCATGATTAATTTAGGGGTATGTAAAAGAACAATTAGGCACTACAGTAGCTAGCTATCATTGTGCTACAAACACTCTAGAAATCCTCCCCTCTTTCGTGCACGTCCAGTATACCCTTTGTTCAATGGTTTTGAATTGTATGATTATAAAATGGTTTATAAAATACTGCACAGATCAAATCGCGCATATACGCAATCAATTATATAATGTTCAAACAAGATAGTCAAATAATTAGAAAAAAATAGTAGTTATGAAAATATCCATACGAATAGTAAATAAATTTCGAATAAGAATTGTCTTAGTTCCAACATAGCAGAAAATAGAATAAACTCAATCCGCTCGGGTAACGATGACCTTGAAGACAATTGGCTCCCCAATTTCTATCACCTCGAAGAACAAGGTGTCCCCGATGTGTTGGTGTTTCCTCTAAAGAACTCGCCAAAACCCTTTGGGGAAAGGGGCCTTGATCTTACCACCCTCGAGTAGTTCATACGTCACTCTGTCCCGCAGCACCTTAGCACTGCGGGGGTCTTCTCAGTCGACAAGAGTGGTACAATCTCACACGGGATGTAGAGAGTCACATAAAAATATATTAGTTAGAAATATGCATATATATATATATGCCATTGTCAACAAATAAAATTTATTTAAAAAGTTTTACCAAAGTAGAGTTTTTCCCAAAGTTTTGTTGCTTCAGAGTGCACTGGAAATGTGAGCTATCAAGAGCCATCGTATGATGATCAAGGTCAAAGAAAACTGGCTCTGGGTTGTTCCATTGTGCTATGAACTGTACGAAAACCAAAAAGTATTAGTTGTTATAAAGTGTGAAGATGTGTTAGGTGGTATATATATAAGTTTGCGAAAGACCTGAAAAATAGGATTATACGATCCTTCACCAACCATTAGTCCTGCATTAAAAGGGAAAATGTTAAGTGCGGAATGCCCTATGGAATGCAAGGAGCGACATCGGGAATATCATCGCAGGTGGATGTCGAACCAAAGCAGTGGGACAGTCGACATGTACCTCCGACTTCACATATTGGTCGGTAAAGTTGAAACACATGACCGACATAAGACCGAAGCCGCATATGTATAACCATTGGACACTTAGATGTCATGATGCGACGCCGGTAACATTTCGATCATACCGAAGGTCACGCGATAATAGTGCGACGTTACAAACTGAAGAATAAGCTACTGAAGAATAAGAATATGCAACATCACACTATAATCGTATGAATCGAGTTGTGGCAAATAGGCTACCGACGTCGCATATATCAACGGGAAGAAACACATAAAACCAAAAAAATGAAGTTTCATCAACATCAAATTAAACAAAAACCTTTTTAAGACATACCAAAACATTATACCTACGTTTAAAGTCAATGAAAGTTCACACCCTTATAAATCTGAGACAAAACTAGATACCCAAAAAATCAAAACACATTCATAGACCACAGATTGAACACTGTAAAGTAAGAATTCCAAAACTTGGGTGTTAGGAGATTAGAAAAAAAAATCCAAGAGAGAAGAGAAGGGATGAAGCTGGAGACTATTCGAATTCGCAGGAAAATTGCTAATAGATGGTTGAACTGATTGTTAGGGTCTCTCTATTTATACCCTTTTTGGAACGACGTCGTTCTGAACCATTGTGGAGTCCACCTCAAAGTGTGCAACGTCGCACCAAAGTCGGATCAGGTGACATGGTGTCGACCTCTTACTGACGTTATAGACTTACATGGGCCTAACAATTTCAGCCCACCAAGCAGTTGGTCAACAGCTCAAGTTTAATTAAAAACAAATTTCACAACAATTTTCTAGTCTCAGACTGATTGAAACAATACCCAATAAAAAATTGTTTTGTTACAGAAACTACTATTAAAACTTTGTGTGTATGTTAGATTAAATATTAAGGATTGATTAACATTAAAATAACATAGCTAGTGAAAATATTATAAATTAAAGATTAAATATCAAACTTCGACAATACAAATCTTGGTCCAAACGCAAATTAACTTGTTCAATATAAATGTTCTGATCTAGTCTAGGCAAAACAACTAATTATAACAATAGGGAAGAATTCCAACATTAAAACTACAGGGCTTGCACCATTGATCAACTCGAAATAGAGCGTGTCCCCAACTCTAAGGTCTTCACCAATAACAAAATGCTTAAAAACCCTTCGGCTTCAAGGTTTTCATCTTCCTGTTCCACGAGTAATTCTTGTGCTACTCCCCTTTGTTGCACTTGAGCACATAAGAAACTTGTACAGCAGTAAGAGCTCCACAATCTGGCTAAACAAATATTGAATTATAAACAAAAAAACCAAGTTCAATAAATATGAAAGTAAAGTATAGAAAAATATTTTTGAAAATAAAATCAATGTGTGAGAGGGATAACTTACCAGGATGGGAACTATCCCGAAGTTTGTCTGCTTCGGGGTGTTGACAAAATGAGGAATGATATTGCCAACTTTAGTTCGCGGACGGTCATCACATGAATCGCTACGGATCTGTATTGGTCAAAGAAATAATTATAAATTAAATTAGAATATTGGTAATACAAGGAAACGCAATTTAAATGTAAACATAATATCGCTCACCACAATTGGGGAATGGCACAAACCAGCACTGTTTAACACGATTCATGAAATTCATATTTTAATTATTCGTTACAAATTAATTCAATTAATCTGTTAATCAATTAATTTATAAATTAACTTGTCATAGTAAAGCCGTGTATAGTTCTATGAAAATGAATAATTAATCGATAAGTGTGTGACGTCACATGCTAGGTAAATTGCAGAAAATATGAATATGTGACGTCGCACAGGCAAACAGAAAGCTCCTAAATCAAAAACAATTTAGCCACAATAGCGGGGAAAGACATACAACCAACATTCTAACACCCCAAAACCTAATCCTAGAACCATAATCCATAGAAAGTTCAACAGATGAATAGAATAACACATTCAAGTTCAATAGTAAATTAAAAGAAAAAAAGTAAAATAACCACATGTTGAATCCATACCTTTGAGAAGTTGGGCAGGAAAACTGTTGAAATTTGAGGGAAAGTTGAATGTTTAAAGTGATGTATGAGGTGGGATCCATATATATAGTTGTTACGTAGCCTTGTGAATTCCATTCCAATGCGATGTCGCATAGTAGTCGATCAGATTGATACTAGACCGACAGTTTAGCGACGTCTTGTCTAACTATGGGTCTCACCATTTCAGCCCAATGGCATAGCAAATGGGCATGTGTCTGACCAACTTCATGAGGGACATCGCATGCAAATCATTTTTTGTGACATTTGATCGACAAATTACCGACATCGGGCGTGGATATATTGGGCAACAATAATTCAACCCACTAGCATAGCAACTGGGCCCGAGTTTACCAAAATGAACATAACTGGCCATAATAGTGGTAAAAAGTGTATTAGACAATAGTAATTCATATTGTAAATGTCCATGAACTTCATTAACGTCCAATTCGATCAAAATCGATTTCAATACAACCGGTGAAATTTTTTGTTTCTGTTAGGTCCCTTCAAAATGGTGGGGGAGGACAAATGTAAAATTAGAGATAGCCAATAATTTAAATCACATTGTCACATTCATGTTGTTCTGACTTATGCATCAAGGTCAGAGGGGTATTCTTCCCTCATTTTTATTAGTATTTCATTAATACCCTGACTATGAGATTAATTAATTTGGAAGATAAATTACATCACACAGAATCGGAAGAAATTACAAATTATAGATTTCTTTAAAAAATTAAAAGATGAGGAAAATCCAACCATAATTTTTTTTAAAGTGCTAATACATGGCCTAGAGTTAATTGTATATGATTACTTACTAGTATGCAAGGTCTAAACGGAAGATTTTGTGGAAGTTTTTGTGGGATCATGCTAGTTTTTTTATCACTTTCGGGGATCATTTGTTTGAATGTGGATTGCAAAGATCTCGTGAACGAAGATTGGAATCGAATTTGGGAGTGTTGGTTTACTTTTAAATTTTTTTCACTTACGTTTATCCAACAAAGTGGGAGAAATCGAAATGAAAAACTGGAGATACACTTATCTAATTCACTAAGTCACGAGCACGATGTTCCGATTTGGTCAATGGAACGGGACCACAATCTCCTCTAACAGAGTATGACGAAACTTTTTAAAAATTACACTATAACCCAACTTCCTCGCATGCTCGCTACAATTCTTAATCCTGGACTCGAACATTAGGACAAATATTTGATATGGAGATTATGCGTACTGTTTAACAGAGGTATGAACCGGGGAAATCGTCCGTCATTTTTCTTAGCATTTCGTTCAAACCCTTACTATCAACATTATGAGAATGATAATTTCCACCAAATAGAATCAAATGAAATTCCATATTCCATGTTTTATGAAATAAAAACGTAATAAAATTCCATCCATAAAAATGTAAATAGCGCTAGTACATGGTCTATAGTATATTTTAGATGATTACCCATAAGTATACAAGGGTCATTTGGGAAGATCTGCTAAAAGTCTGTGGGAATAAGACGAATTTCAATAATATCTTCGATTAGTATAAGTTGTGGGTGACTAAGGTAATTTTCAGGATGATCATAATCGAGTTTGGGACAACTGGTGAATTTTTTTCATTTTTTTCACTCAAGTTCCTATAAGGAATTGGGAGAAGTCTAAATTTGAAATTGGAGATAACAATTTGTTATTCAAGCGTACAGGAGAATTTTGTTCCTATTTGGCATAAAAAAGTCGTTGGAAGGGCTCACAATCTTAACAACAAGTTTGTTACGACACTTTTTGAAAATTATGCTTTGGCCCATAGAAACGGCGTCGCAAAAAGTTTGCATATAACGAACTCTTGACCGGCACTAAACTAACGTCGATTGAACAAAAATTCCAAGCGGGAAACAAAATTTTGAGCTAAAATTTTGAACAAATTTTCCCCCAACCCCTCTCATTTAAATGATATTCAACAAGAAGGTCCATTAATTTCTCATCTCCAACACACTTCCTCCTAACCCCACTCCACACCTTCCTCTTTATTCACAACATTTCAAATACTCAAGAGCCCAATCTAATCTCTTCTCCCAAACATTAACAAGTATCCTAGAATGGAGCATCTCCGGGTTCAAATTAATTGAGGTAGTTTTCCCTCTATTCCATGTTCTTTTAGCAATTTTTTTAACATACCTTCTACATGTTTTCCCCCATTGACAAGGTTTGAATATTTTCATTAAGATGATGACTATGTGACATTTTATATAATGTATATTGTTTGCGTTCCCAATGTCATGTCATGTTTTTAAGGAGTGAGAAAAAAGGCTAATATTAGGGATGATTGTGGACAATAATCAAATTTTAGTATGAACACAGGTTGAATGTGCGACGTCGGTCAATTCATCGTCCAGTACGATATGGGACCAAATGGTTACCGACGTCTCATTTGGCAGGATCTGACTGGAACAACTATGAATATCCGACGTCGCTCGTCATCCAGACACTGCGACTTCGATCATTCAATCTTTCGACATTGTCCTTAAGCATTCCATGTTAAGATTTATGTCGTATGCTCTTGGCTTTATTATTTGTACATCTATTGGGGATATCCCAAATCTAACA